>JAVJAQ010000243.1:0-215818 GCA_032362365.1 Zygogramma bicolorata
ATGTGTGGATTCAAAAATTCTGTCCTTGGACAGCAAAGTGAATAGGCAAAATGAACTTGTTTTATATGTCTTTGGGATAGCAGAGCACAAAATCAGCAATGGGTTAAGAGGAATTGGACTTCGAGAACTGTCATGATTCAAGGTCAACATAACGTAATTAGCGAACCTTTGGTTGCGAGAGAAAAAATCATATTGCCACCCCTGCATATCAATTCGGGCTTATGAATCAATTTGTAAATGCTTCAGATCAAGATATACTTCGTTTGGATTTCTTGTCACGTAAGGTACCTGGAATTAGCACACAAAAACTGGAAACCTGAATATTAGATGTACTACAGATTGTGCGGTTTATTAAAAAGTCACATTTTACAACATCAATGAACGAAATTGAATCCAATTCTTGGTGTTCATGCGTTGAAGTAGTACAATTTTTTTTTCTTGGAAATCATAAATCAGAGAATTACATACAATTTGTGAAAAATATACTTTCCAATTTCTAAACTATACAGGCACCAAAATTGGCTGTTGGGTTGTGACTGACGTATTTCTCATAAAATTAACCCTATATCATCAGGATTTCAAGGAAAAGAATAATGTTTCCAATTTATATTAAATCAAGATAGGATAAAATTGTGGAGAGATAAATATTATTTTGCCGAATGAGAGGAAGACACAAATAACAGAAAATTCGTGATTCAAATCTGGGAGAGAATTAGTTATATAAACTGAAAATTCATGAGCACGAATAAATAGTAACAAACTCATCACCCACGAAGAGTGGTTGTACAAAGCAATTACTTGCTACAACTGTGATACAGTCCAAAAATTGAACAAGAAATTCATTGAAATATGCAGGAATACTATCATCTGACAAAAATATATAGTATCAGTAACCGAGAGTGTTTTTAGAAATCCTTTTTTTTGTTTCATGTCAAAAATATATTTTGAAGCTTGTGGTAATCTATGTGACACGGATCAACCTGTCTTGGATTGTCGTCCTTATGTTCTGCTCATATGCATATAAGGGTTTCTTCCCGAAGAATTAATTCATATTGTGTTTTTTCATATATTCGCAGATTCACAAGGAAAGAAGCCCTGTAATGTTTCTACGAACATCGCGTGAATCAAGCGACAGAAGATATCAATTAACATTCACTTTTTTGAAGTTTGTAAGCCTCAGGAAAAACCTCTTTTGGCAAGGACTTCCAAAGCTCAGCCGTTCTATTGACAAAATATCTCTGAGCAAGAGAGGTTCGACAGGTTTCCAAATTCACAACAAAGGGGTGGGAATTCTGTACTCGTCGAGTCATCCGTGTTGATATTGCCAAGGGTGGAACGATTGATAACAATTCAAAAGAGCACACGGTGAAAATATCTATAGAAGAGAGACAAGTCTCCGACCTTTCTACGATGCTCCAATGGAGTGAGCGACTCTGTGAGCGAAGAATGACCAACACCACGAATTGCTTTTCTCTGAATGGAATCGAAAAGCTTCAATTAATGTTTTGGTGCCGAACCCCATACATGAGAACTATATTCCAAGAACGGTCGTATCTGAGCTTTGTAATATCAGATGATACCCATCACCAACCACATACAGAGATCTATCAGACAAGAAACCTTCAACAAGCACACAACTGAGAAGGCAAACCATAAGACGGCAGTTCAGAAAGGAGACCTCGATGCCAAACTCGAACAAACGCTTTCGAAATATCGAGTGCAACAGCTATTTTTTTTTAATTTTTGGATGGAATGCTGCCTAATATGAGAAACAAAGCCAATAAGTCTCTTGATCTTTGGTGGCATAATCCGTATCGTCGATTATTAAATAATCCTGATTTCTCTAGATATTTGATAAGCTTCATATTGAATGCTTTTTCCATGACTTTGGAAATGATAGAAAGCAATGCAATTGGTCTATAATTACAAGGTAAAGTTTACAGAATGATTCGCAAAGTACTGGTGTCAGTTCGGGGGCACATGCTTTAAGGAAAATTGCTGGGATTCCATCAGATCCCCAAGCCTTCAGGTCCATTAAAATATTTCTTATATTTTGTTAGTGAAAAATTATTTCAGGCATATGACTGTCGACAAGCGTGATATTCGGGGGATCTTTCCTCGATGAGTCTAGATGAGAATTTCCAGCCAACGTATTTGCAAATATATTTGCTTTTTGTTGTGCAGTGTCGTGTGATCCATCTTCTTTGGTTGAAGGGGAAAATGAACTCAAAGTGAAATTCTTGGCAATTGTTTTTGCAAATGGCCCTACGAACGAGAACCTTTTGGACATTCAACAAGTTTTTTGAGGAACACTTCATTTATACGCGCACTTGCTCTATCAGGGAGAAACAGAAAAGTTGGCCATTTACTGTAAATAGTTTCATGACCGTTGCTCTTGTGAAATGCTATCAATCACTTCCCCTCTAACAGGGTCATAAAAGTTGATCCGACGAGTCTAATATTTCCATCATTTTGTTGTTAGCCTTTCAAATGTATTCATTCTTACTCAAAAAAGAACCAAGCTTAGAAGTTCCGTTCTTTACATTCACATTCGAAGCTTAGGTACAGAAATATCATCATTCAATGATTAAAAACAAACATCGATAATAACATATCATAAAGTGATTTTCACTGGACAGTTTACAAAACCGTTAACTGTGTTTCACTACACAATAGTTTCTTCAGCTTTTACGCAGTCGAACACTCGTAGCGGTTTCGTCAACTGTCTAGTGGAAATTACACATTGAAATAGTGATGGTTTCTATAGATTTCTTTCAAGTACCGACCAACTCCATGAGTTAATCAAAAATTGGCATAATTGCCGCCATATAGTTGAATATGTAAATTGATAGCCGAAGCTAGAAAACATGGGTGCATATTACATTTTATCGTCCACTTCTACAAACCTTTATGAAAATCATAATTTTAAATCTCAAACTGTAGCCTGGATCATTGAATTAATTCAAACAAAATATATTCTCATTAGAAGTATAAAATACCCTTCATTTCAATTATATACAAATAAAATCGATTTCGATAAAAATGTTATGCCATTATATTGATATTGATTCTTGCTTCCTTTTCGAAATACCAGAAGACAGTTTTTGTCACAGCCGCCTATGCCTTCATAAACTCGTGTATTTACGAAAATAACCATATCGCCGCTCTCCCACCGTGCCGTTTCATAGTGATTACGACGGACGAAAAGGGTTTGTAGACAAAAATCTTTCGCCAACAGGAGAAAATCCTGCCTTTAGCAATAGACGATTTTCAAATCAGAAATTGGTAGAAGATATTCTCCTTAATTTTACAAGGGCATCAAAATTGCTTATCATTAATTCAAGCGTATTTTTTTTACGAAATGCACTTGTTGATTCCCATATTCTCACACAAAATGTCCTGATGGCACCCGAGCCCTCTTTTGATGATATAAAAGTGAACTGATTCATTTATAATACAATACGTTTCCATAAGTAGTCATTGTCAATTCTGACTCATTTGTGCAATCATTTCCAAAAATTGTTTTCTTTCATTCACGATATAGCCTCATCAGAGACACGACTTGTTAATATTCAAATATCTAATCCGTCACCTGATCCCATTGATAGCTGTGAAATATATTCAGCTCAGGAACCTAATTGGTATTGTGATAAGGCAATCCGATCAATCTGCTAAATTACACGATAAATTGCAGTGGTTTTGTGGTCATAAGGGTTCCCTATCAGTCTCTCTGACGTTTCCTACGGTGACAGTAGACGTTAAATCTCCCCCACGTGATAGCGAGAACGTGCCCAATTCAATGCTATTAACACTGATTTATCGGGTGTCATATCATTCTATCCTTCCCACAAAGAAACATTTTTGTGCCACTTCCATTCAATATATATTATCAACACTCCTTTGGGGTTGTTCGAAATGGAAACCGAATGCCTATTGCGGAACATGTGTTGAATGGAAATATGAAATCAACTCGCAGAAATAACGATGAGCGTGACACGATAACTTGGAAATCATGCAGATTTCAGCAAGGTGTAGAGGTGTTCAGGAATTTACAACTCTATTAGAGAAAGATGTCTCTAGGGTATTCAGAAATGAAGTAAAGACAGAGGACGAATATTCTGAGAAGTAAAAGAACATAAGTAATTGTATTTTGGGAATAATGAACAGATTGATGAACTATTAGTTGAAGATGAAAGCTCTCCAGTGACTTGTTAAAAAGGACGACCCATTCGTTCAGTAGTGAAGAACCATGAACCATTAGGCTCTGAAAATAAGAATGACTATTTATTAATTGAGGCCTTGCTTTCTGCTGAATTATTTTGTTATTACTCTCGATGACCTGTCACTTAGGGCCAGTTCCACAATTATTATCAATTTCCTAATAGTAACGAATGAACCGTGAGTTTGGAGATTAATATGTCTTTCACTTGAGGTGGTCGAGCATTTGGCTTGCTGGAATAGTTCTAAAAATTATCTCCTCTCAATCGGAAATTATCGTTACGATTAATATCAGTGAGTGTTCAGGGGACGAATGTCCCAGTATGAATCATTCGAACACAAAAGATGCTGCTATATGAAACAATAACTTCTAACACTCTGCCATCAATTTTCAGCGGTACAATTGACTGAATACAAGGCAAAACCGAATTTCTGATCTAAATATTTTCGTACGGTTATTTTGAAATTGATAGATCCAGAAAAACTATATTTAAAGAACACAGCTCTCTGTGAAAATATGAGTACTGGATGTCAGTATATTATTTTGTGAATTCGAATTAATTCATGACCATCAGGACCAGTTTTTTAAAACAAGGATAAATGAGTTATCTGTCAGATAGATGGAAGGAGAGAGGAGGTGCGCGTGGATATTATTTTGCAGTGACAAGGAAAAAAACTGATGGTTATTTCAATCTGACAGATATCTTGCATTGAAAAACCGGTCCTTATCATTATTTTTGTAATGAAGCTGAAGCTGGCGGCCGGAGTTGATAGCCGGGACGACAGCTCCATTAGCTCCAAAATAAATGAAATTACCCATAATTTCAAAACATTTGACATAGTCAGTGGGCATACATGAAGACTGGCGTTAAATTAAATCATCTTTCGAACAATCTGCTCAGGTCAGTCTCAAATTACCTACACAGTAGGTTTCGGCTGGCACCTGTCAGAAAACAACTACTTCCCTGGGTAATATCACGAAGGGCATTGAATTATATCCGACCGGTACCTGTGCAGGTGTCTTCACAGAAGTAAATCCTGCATTTGCTTTCGTCGATACAAACGAAGGAATTTATTTTCAATTATAGGGACGGACACACTTGCAGACCGGTTTCGGGCTATTTGGCCACTCGTCAGTGCAAGGCAGTGTCATCATCAACGTAAAGTCGATGACTTCCCATTAATAAAAATCAAAATCCTTCAGAGTACCAAGCCCACACCAAAGCTGATGAGAACAACGAAGTTATTGCGCCATCTACCAATGGACGAGGTATTTTAAAAGCAAACGGAATTCGCCCATTCTTCCTGCAAGGAAAATGTAAAACATTTGACATAGTCAGTGGGCATACTTGAAGACTGGCGTTAAATCAAATCATCTTTCGAACAATCTGTTCAGGCCAGTCTCAAATAACCACACAGTAGGTTTCGGCTGGCACCTGTCAGAAAACAACTATTTCCCTGGCTAATACCACGAAGGGCATTGAATTATATCCGATCGGTGCTAGTGCAGGTTTCTTCATAGAAGTGAATCCTGCATTTGCTTTCGTCGATACAAACGAAAGAATTTATTTTCAATTATAGGGACGGACACACTTGCAGACCGGTTTCGGGCTATTTAGCCACTCGTCAGTGCAAGGCAGTGTCATCATCAACATAAAGTCGATGACTTTCCATAATTAAAAATCAAAATCCTTCAGAGTATCAAGCCCCGACCAAAGCTGATGCGAACAACGAAGTTATTGCGCCATCTACCAATGGACGAGGTATTCCCAAAGCAAACCGAATTCGCCCATTCCTCCTGCAAGGAAAATGTAAAAACATTCGACATAGTCAGTGGGCATACTTTAATTCCTTCGTTTTTATCGACGAAAGCAAATGCAGGATTTACTTTTGTGAAGAAACCTGCACTAGCACCGGTCGGATATGATGCAATGCCCTTCGTGGTATCAGCCAGGGAAGTAGTTGTTTTCTGACAGGTGCCAGCCGAAACCTACTGTGTAGGTAATTTGAGACTGGCCTGAACAGATTGTTCGAAAGATGATTTGATCCATAATTTTATTGAATAGGAGTGTATTCTCACTGAGAAAAAAAAACACTCTCGGGTGAGTAACCACTGTCGAGTATCCACAATGGTACAAGAAAAGCAGCACGTCAAAAATAACGATATCGTTAGAATAAAAGTCACTGTGGCGCAATGATCAAATGGAATGTGACCAAATATTCACTGAATATTTTACCAGGTCACGGTGATACCAAGTACATAATAATCGACACCTGAGGTAATTTAAAAAAAATGATGATGAGGGCGCACTACCCTTTCGAATTCAAAAATGTTTATGATTTTCGATATCCCATTAGATGCTCTTGTCACTTGGCTGCTACATCATCGCTGAATAACTAATGAGATTGGAACCTTTGGGGTGAAAGTTGAAACTTTTCTTAGAGATCAGTCACCCTGACACCAAACTGAAATTTTTTTCCTAGACGCGCCTTTCGATAACAAGGTGAGGTGATAGAAGAAAATTGATCCATCGAAAATAAAGATCATGCGGTGTCTGATGTGAGACTTTGACGATGTATTGAATTTTTGGCGATCGGCTAGTCCTGCTTTGTGAGGCCGCCAGCTTTGGCTTCACATTTTTGTAGGGTAATGAGTTTGTTGTGATTAATTTTTTTAGAATCTCTCAGCTTGAAAATGAATTATTTTTTTCCACTAACGAATTACTGTGATTGTTCTTGCGTCCCGTTTGGTTTTGAAATCGAAACGATTGGGGTAGCTCATTTCAAAAATGATTCCTTTGTTGAAACACCATTATCGACTAGCCTGGTCTGAATTTCAGAATTCATGGAACTGCATCAGTTTTTACCCTCGAATAAACTTCAACTTTGTTGAATGTTGACAAATTTTCATGTAAAATGGTTCTATATTCATTCATAAGGTTTGAAATGTCGAAAGAACTTATCTGATAATTCGATTTAAAAACAGAATTGTAATTTTTATATTACAATAGTAATCGGTTGAACAGTAATGCCAACAAAATCTTTGAGACAGAAATCATATGAGAGAATATATGTTATGCAGTTTTTCGAAAATGAGTGGGGGCGAGCAAAACATTAGTATATTTTCAACTGAAACATTCCGAAAAAACGGTTTGACGTCACCTCGAATCTTGGCTTCTGGGTAACCGATCTCTATAAGATGTTCCATCAGAAGTTTATCCCAGTCTGTTGTTGCAATCACATCTCTTAGCGATAATGCGTACCATTAAGGGCCGGGACACTGAATTTTTCCTGAAGTGCTGAAAGTGAGAAATGGTTCATAAGAGAAGTTCAATATATCGTCTATATTTTTTGTGTTTGTGGAACTCAGTTATCATCAAGAATCATTTTACGACATCTGTCCCGTGATACCTTAGACATCGGATCATCGGTATCGGTAGCAAATTACTATCAAATTTGATTGGGAATCATTTCAATTACATTGTTGACCAACTTCGCATACCAGGTTCCAGGAGTGCACCCAGGAATTAGCTCGAAGAGAATGCTGTGTTCGGGAAATTTCAAATTTGACGACTTCAGTAGTGGAAAATTCCCGACCTAAAAAATATTTATAGGAGAGAGACAAGTCTGCGACCCTTCTTCGATGCTCCAACGAAGTAGTCTGTGAGCGAAGAATCACCAACGAGACGGATTGAATTCCTCTGAATAGAATCAAGAATCAAGAATGTTTTGCGGTGCCGAGCTCCTTACATGAGAACTATATTCTAAGGTCGTATCTGAGCCTTTCAGATCATTTGAAGCTGACGAGAAGTATTTCTTTGCACGATATAGAAATCCAAGTTTCTGGGAAAGCACCTTTAGTAATCGATCCCACATGATTTTCTCGTGAGAGATTATTACTGATCGTAATTTCTAGGATAGAGATTTTTTATAGGAATAATTACTCCTGACATCTGAATACTAGGTTTTCCTAGCATTAAGTCGTGTTACCCCAATCTATTCTTTTTGCCAAGTCATCTTAATTCTATTGAAGTGAATGGGTCTCTGTGGAGAGTACTGTGGTCCGCAAAACTATTCACTAACCAAGATGCTCTCATGAGCAAATCATTGATATGAAGCAGAAACAAAGTGGGCGTCAGAACTGAACCCTGTGGAACACGTGCATTCATTGGGATAATATCAGACGATACTCCATCAACAACCACATACTGAGACCTATCAGACAAGAAACTCTTCAGTAAAGCCTACAACTGAAGATGCGAACCATAAGACCGCAGTTTAGAAAGGCGAACCCGATGCCAATTTCGATCAAATGCTTTCGAAATGTAGAGTGCAACAGTTAACGTTTCTCCGAATATTTCGATAGAATACTGCCGAATATAAAAAACATACGCCAAAAAGTCACTGGTTGATCATTGATGGCGAAATCTGTAAGCTATTTCTTGCGTCAACATACTCAGATCTCGTCTCTTAACTGGGGTTTTGGCGCCAGCGATTGAATGCCGCTTGTTTGGATGTGACAGCCTTGGAGCAGCTTTTATTGAACCATGGTTTCTCAGACTGTCGTGTCTTTGTACTTCTTGGAATGAATGTTTCCAGTCCCAGAATGATGGTATCAGAGATTTCTTGAACACATAGAGTGGGATCACCAGATGAAAAATAGACCCTTCTCCAAGGAAAACATTCGAAGACCTTTCCACTCTGCTGACTTGTAATGCCAGGCACGACATACGGGTAACTGACCATTTATTGGAGACAAATATGAACAAGTTGTTGAATTCAAGTGTGATCATAATTTCCCAAGGGGGAGGGGGTGAATTGTGATCCGATGAATATCAGAATGAGTAGTAAGAAACAGGCCCAGTATGTAACGAAGTTACGTATGTAACTGTTACTGCAGATTTGCCAGGCTATTTTAGTGGAGATTGGCGTGGTGTTCTTTGGACTGACTTGCCAGTTTGAAATTTATGTTGGTGTCAAGCAAGGTTTTTGAATTTATTTTGGCGGGACGACAGAATTTTTTGTTGAATCGAAAAGGATAAAAATTCAAGCTCTCCTTAGATAGATAAAGATACTTTTTTTCTATGTTGAACAAAACAATATGACACCAAGTAAATGTATAAGATGTATGATAAAAAATTAGACTATTAAACAATTTAAATAGTGATGATTGAATCAGAGGTTCAAGAATGAAAAAAAAAAGACTATTGAACAATTCAAACAGTGATGTTTGAATTGGAGGTTCAGTGATGTACCTTGTCTGGGAACTGCTGTAGTAGTTCACTGGACTCTAGTTGTGTGATTACTGATGGTGGGCTACTCAACCTTCTCTAGCTGCTGGTGGCTGGACTAGGCTTCCTTGAATCGGGCTACTATATTCACCCTAATATCCCTGGGAGACGTTCAGGTACTGTTTCGTAGTTTAGTGGAGTAAATTGCGATCACTGTTGGGCTACTAGATTCACTCTAGTGTTCCTGGGAGACGTTGGGCTACTATGTTCACCCTAGTATTCCTGGGAGTCTATCAGGTACCGATTGGAACCACAGTGGATCAGCTTGGGTGTACTCTTGGGCTAATAGATTTGGCTCACCGTTTCAGTTGTTTCATGAAAAACGATAGGCCAAGTTATTTTTGAACCCGATATGTATACACTACACTTGAATCTTGGATGACTGACGTAACTAGCTAATGTCTCTCAGCGATTGAATAACTTATATACTAAATACAGTGATACACAGGATTATGATTATGAAATCTTATGACTAAGATCTCAAATGGAATGTAAAAAATGGTATTCTAACACTGTTGAGACTATGAAAAGTTGATGTATGATGTATAGTTAAAGCTAGTTACAGTTATGTTCAAGATATGAATTTAACAATGGTTTACAAAATTATTACCAGAATTGATTTCTTAAAGTGAATTGAAACATGAAAGATATTGAGATGATAAAGATGTTCTGAAAATTTCAATTAGTGTTTGCACAGAATCAAAATATCTGATAATGTGAAGAGAGTTCCAAATGAAAGAGATGGTGGAATACTCCTTCACGAAATCTCATGTGATCCAAATATCAAGTGAATGGATAATAATATGAATATTTGAGTCCAACCAATTTGACTCAAATCATATATTCACAGAGGTGAAGATAATGGAAGGAACGTTAGATAAATCACAGGAAAAATCTCTGATTCGAAAAGATATATGTGAGAAAGATATTAATTTCAAAATTTCAAGAAGAACTGCCCAATGGGCCCTGTGGCTCCAATGAAACTGACTCGAGGTGAGATGAAACACATAATTACTGATTTTTGAGGTAAATAAAAAATGTGTGCATCAATACTCACCTTGAATCATCTCCAGCCTTGATATACAGGATACCATGTGGGTAACTGCGTTTTCGGTATATATTTTTCAACAGGAACAGCTTTGAGCCTCTATTCCGAACAAATTGAGTGTACTTTTGGGCTAATAGATTCACCCTAGTGTTCCTGGTAATCTATCAGGTACAGATAAGCAGGTCAGTAGCTCAGGTTTGGCTCACCGTTTCGGTTGTTTCATGAAAAACGATAGGCCAAGTTATTTTTGAACCAGATATGTATACACTACACTTGAACCTTGAACTGACGTAACTAGCTAATGTCTCTCAGCGATTGTATAACTTATATACTGAATACAGTGATACACAGGATTATGATCATGAAATCTTATGACTAAGATCTCGAATTGAATCTGATAAATGATTTTTTAATACTGTTGAGACTATGAATAGTTGATGTATGATGTATAGTTGAAGCTAGTTACAGTTGTGTTCAAGATATGAATTTAACAATGGTTTACAAAATTATTACCAGAATTGATTTCTAAAAGTAAATTGAATCATAAAAGATATTGAGATGATAAAGATGTTCTGAAAATTTCAATAAGTGTTTACCCAGAATCAAAATATCTGATAATGTGAAGAGAGTTCCAAATGAAAGAGATGGTGAAATACTCCTTCACGAAATCTCATGCGATCCAAGTATCAAGTGAATGGATAATAATATGAATATTCGAGTCCAACCAATTTGACTCAAATCATATATTTACAGAGGTGAAGATAATAAAAGGAACGTTACATAAATCAGAAGAAAAATCTCTGATCCGTAAAGATATACGCAAGAAAGATATAAATTTCAAAAAGAACTGCCCAATGGGCCCTGTAGCTGTAATGAAAATGACTCGAGGTGAGATAAAACACACAATTACTGATTTTTAAGGTAAATAAAAAATGTGTGCATCAATACTCACCTTGAATCATCTCCAGCGTTGGTATACAGGATACCATGTGGGTAATTGCATTTTCAGTATATATTCTCCAACAGGAACAGCTTTGAGCCTCTATTCGGAACAAATTAATTGATTTCACTTCAGGATTTCATTTGTCATGCGACCTTATGCTGGAAAAATAAAAACGGAGTCAAATTCTCAAAATTCAGAAATTTTCGTTTCACGAGGTTGTGAAAAGAAAATCGATACGCCCCTGAGGATGAATAACCTGAAAATATTATAAAAGAGGAAAGATAAGCACTTGAAAATTGAAGGATTACGAAGATAAATTGAGATGAAGATTTCATTAAGCTATGCACGCCACCATTCACTAAGAAAAAAATCGTTTAGTTAAAGATTATTATAGAACTCTATACACATACCTGACATTCTATTCAAAACAACAGACACTTCATTGAATTTTTATGTGGAAAAGGAAAGATATTGTGACGATATCAAGATAACGTGAAACAAGTTCAGTGATCAAAATTCAAAACAATGTTGCTTCTGCGTTCGTAAAATTAGTAGAGAGTGATTTTCGAGCTTCGTATAGTCTTTGTATTATAGTCTATATACAAAGGTATAGTCAAGCAAGTCTTCAATTCGCACATGCGCATTTTATCATGTTCAATCGTACAGATCGAACATTGCGTCCTATAAATTTCTTAGCATTGAGCGTGATGGTTCAGCTACCCTCCGGTAGATGCTCTCGTATGTAAGAAATTCGTATTATTGATTTATGAAAAGAATTTAAATGTGAAAGTTTCAATCTAGATCACTTGATGATGGCCTCAGTTGAATGATAAATTCATATATTATAAATGATGTAACGTTTATCCGTTAAAGGCTAACTGGTAATTCGTATCAGAGTGGGTTGATCTATCAGTTGCTGAAGATCATTGGTAAAAGCAAATGCTTTTGCCTTTCGTCCTCTTCCATCTGTTTCATTCGAGAATTTGAACCAAGACGTATCCAAAATGGTGACCTCAGCATTTGGATGGTTTTCTTTGGTGAAGTCGATCTTTTCCGATAGAAATTCAGATAGTCTGTCAAAACAGTCATTGTTAGGTGATAAATCAAGACAACAGACACATTAAGTTCGATGATGATTGACAAGCTTCAAAATCTCCCGGTTCCAGCCCCTCCTCGCGTTGGCAGGATAAATCATTCCTAAAGTATAGACAAACACCCTCTTCGAAACAAAAGCGAGGATAGAATCAAACCTGGACAAAGCATATGTAATATATTCGTACACGAATTGACCTTAGTTTCAGTTAGAACAAGAATGTCGGGTTTTTCGGTTTGCAGATGGTGATGCACATCATTGATATTTTTATTCATTCCACGAATATCACAATGATTAATTCCCAATACTCCCAATACTGGGAAAAACCGAAAATATCAACCATATACTAAAATGTGAATTACGTAACACTTCACAGCACATATATTGTTGATATGGTGATATCTCACCGTGCGATGGTAAGACCATCTTCCATTCAAGGTTATTCTTTCAGTCGCCTTCTATGCTAGGCTGAATCTACCCCAGCGTTATTCTAATCCGACCACATACACAGAAATTCTCTAAGATGAAGAATTGAATTGAGCAGACACTAGAGGCGGTTAATGGAGCAATTATGGACGCATACGAATCCAGTTGCCCCATCAGAGAAAAGAAATCACATAGTGGCACCATCTGGTGGAACGAGCACCTGTCAAATCTGAGATCCGAAGTCCGCCGGCTATTGCACAAGGCCAAGCGGGACGGAGACTGGCAGGGCTACACCGAAAGGCTGACAGTATATAACAAGGAAATAAGGAAAGCCAAAAGAAACAGCTTCAGGAGCTTTTATGAGACAATCATCACAAGCCCTGCAGCAGCCAGACTGCACAAAGCTATGGCGAGGGGCAGGGAGCAAGGACCAATGTCACTCAGAAGAACAGATGGCAGCTACACAGAGGATGAAGAGCAACGAGCTCTCCTCTTACTGGAAACGCATTTTCCAGGTAGCACACCATTTGAACCCAACAGATCTCTGGAAGAACCAGGTAAAGCCAAACGAGAAGACTGGGAAGTAGCAAAAATCATATGCACTCCCCAAAGGTTGAAGTGGGCAATTGACTCCTTCCAACCATTCAAGTCCCCTGGAATTGACGGAATATTTCCGGCCCTTTTGCGAAAAGGGCACACGGAACTACTGCCGTTCATTATTAAAGCAGCCAGATACAGTCTGGCGCGCGGGTATATACCGAGCAACTGGAGGAGGGCACGGGTGACCTTCATCCCCCAAGTAGGAAAGAAGGACCCCACCCTCCCGAAGTCATTTAGACCAATCTGTCTCTCTTCCTTCTTACTGAAGACACTGGAGAAGATTGTAGATAATTGTATAAGAACCGAGATACTGGAGAAGGTGCCATTGCACCCCGGGCAGCATGCATACAGGGCGGGCAGATCAACGGAAACCGCTCTGTTCGTGCTAACCGAAAACATCCAGAGATCAGTTGAGCTTAATGAAATGGCAATATGCGCCTTTTTAGACATAGAGGGGGCATTCGACAACATCTCTCACGAAGCAATAAAAAGAGCCCTGATGAACAAGGGAGTGGACAGAACCACATCCAGATGGATGTGCCAAATGCTGGCTACAAGAACTGCGGAAACGAAAGTGGGCGAGAACAGCTTTCGGATCAGCACAAACAGAGGATGCCCACAAGGAGGGGTACTATCACCTCTGATGTGGAGTCTTGTAGTAGACGAACTACTCGGAACACTGACCGGGAACGGAGTCACTTGCCTAGGATATGCCGACGACATAGTCATCATGGCCAAAGGCAAATTCGGAGGAACCCTCTGCGATCTAGTAGAAAGAGAGCTAGAGACTACCAGAAGGTGGTGCCTCTCAGTGGGGCTGAGAATCAACTCAGCGAAAACCACAGTGGTACCCTTCACTAGAAGAAAAAAGCTTCAGCACCTAAGGACCGTTCGTCTCGACGGAGCAGACTTAGAATGGCAGCAAGAGGTGAAGTATCTAGGGCTTATCCTAGACTCAAAACTACTCTGGAACAGACACGTAGAAAAGATCGTGAACAAGGCAAAATCATCACTGATGGTGTGCAGGAACATTGCGGGAAAAACGTGGGGCTGTAACCCATCCGTACTGCGATGGATGTACACTATGACAGTGAGACCTATGATCACCTACGGAGCAGTAGTGTGGCACGGCAGAACCGAATTCGCCACAACAAGGAAAACCTTAGAGAAGGTGCAAAGACTTGCATGTCTCTGCATAACAGGAGCAATGAGATCGACTCCAACGGCAGCACTAGAGGTCATCTTGGACCTCACACCTCTCCATATCATGGTGAGGAGAACTGCTTGTGGAGCACACCTCAGGTTGGCCAAAGTCGGACTCAAGGGGATAGCACACGGTGGGGGAAACTCAGCCTCTCCCGAAAGCGCACACCTTGCCGATCTTCCAACTGACGAAATCATCAAGAAATTCAGTTTTATAAAACTCTTTCGAACAGAACTGAGTACCAAAAGAGAGTGGAGCATAGAATCCATTCAAGCACTAGGAAGGAATACCATAACACGGTACACAGACGGGTCCAAAACTCCCGAGGGAACTGGAGCAGGAGTCTATGGGCCTCGCACCAAATTCTCTGAGCCCATGGGCCAGTTCCCCAGCATTTTTCAAGCGGAAATTCACGCCATAGAAAGGTGCATTCAGATCAACCTCGACAGGAGATATCGGAACAAGGAAATTGTGATCCTATCCGATAGTCAAGCAGCCATCAAAGCGTTGAGTTCCTATTGCATCGATTCGAAGATGGTTTGGGAATGCCTAGACAAACTTAACGACCTAGGCAGGAACAACAAGGTGACCCTACTCTGGGTGCCAGGGCACGTCGGAGTGGAGGGGAACGAACAAGCAGACATCCTGGCACGAAAAGGTGCATCAACACCACTAATCGGGCCAGAACCATTCTGCGGACTTGAAAACTCTTACTTCCAAGAAAAACTAAATAAAACGGAAGAAGCAATGAGAGCAACACACTGGGAAAGACTTCCAGGGCTGCGGCAGGCCAAAGATCTCCTTGGAAACTTCAACCGAGCAAGATCGAAGACACTGATTAACCTCAGCAAAACTAGTCTAAAGGCAATCACGGAATTTCTAACGGGGCATTGCAGACTCAAAGAACACCTAAGGAAGCTAGGCTTAGAGGAGGACAGCACCTGCAGGTTCTGCGGAGAACATCCAGAAACACCCCATCACATCCTAATGGAGTGTTTTGCTGTACATCACAAAAGATCGAATATACTGGGACCATTCCAGCTGACTGTGGGAGAAATACCACAAATAGATCCCCTCAAAATCCTTAAATTCCTGAAGGAATTGAGGCTTGAGGGGCTGCTATAAACGAGAACACCTTGAGATAGCAGAAGATGGGGCACAATAGATCTAAGCAGGTCGCAGCGCATCTGTCACCATCCAACTCACCAATACCACCAATACCAATAAGATGAAGAATGGGATATGAATAAAAGCTACAGTGAATTGAATATGGTAAAATGGTTGTACTTATCTCCGAATATGCTTCAATGTCAGCAAAATAGTACCAGGAACATTTTCAATAAATAGTGCCAAATGTCAGGTGAGGTATGGAAGAAAACGGCATGATCTAATTCACTACAAATTCAATGATAAAAGTGGTTCACCTATTAATAAGTAGTGCAAAATTCATTCAGGTAAGTTTTGACAATAAATGCCGATGCATTTGCAAAGGGAAATACAATTGATTTCGCTTTTTCTACAAGTGCAAAACATTATCAGGCATTCAGCATTATATTTGCAAAGCCTGATCAAAGAATTTGGCATAGGTGGTTTTGCCATTTGCACCGGTTACAACTCGTCTTTCATAACCGAATTGAAGTAAGTTCGGAGGCCCATATATTGCTGCCCTTAAGCAATGTGAATACAAAACATCAAAAGTTCAAATAATTTCAGATACATTAGAATTGAATCCCAGCTTGAAAGAGTTTTTTGTCCGATCCTTCAAACCAAATCTCTCAACAACTACTATTCGATAGCTTATGCCAAAAGTGGATGTTGAGTACGAAAACATGGGAAACTGCACAATTTATAAAAACTTGTTCAATTCCTCCATGCACAGCAACAGAAATATAACTGAAAATTCTTCAATCTGCTTCTCGGTAATTGGACTTCGAGTTTATCAATTCAGAAGACCTATTACTTTGGAGCTTGAAGATTTTTTAGAGTCTTCATATCCACCGGTAATAAAAAGTTTTGTTTCAGCATTGATTTTTGAAAAGTTGGAGAGTACTTGCAGAGGAATTAAACGAGCTGCAGTTTATTCTTCAAACAAGAAAAAAAAACCTTTTGCAGCCAGCTGGGATTTTGGTTGAACGACTTGAAATAAATATTTTCAGTCCGTTTCAGTTAGTTTCGGTTTAGCAGTGTGTAAGGTGTTCTTTTTTTAAATGATTTATTCAACGTCGGCCTGTTTCTCCTACCAAGGCCAATCATCGACGCCGGTGACCACATTTCCCCCAACCGGAAATTTTGCCGAACACTCTGGTTTTCCAACCAGAGGTAGGGATCCTCTACGAGTCCAACAACCATGGACTCAGGACCGCCGGCTTTACGTCTCCTCCGAAGGACAGCATATCCTCAATATGCCTGCGAGCTATGATATAATACTTTGCTGCAGTATTATGAGCTTTCGAAGCGGTCTTTCCCTACTGCTTAGCTCGATATATCGAATTACCAGTCAACCTGAAGAGCTAGGCCATACCCGTGAGGTATTCTTTCCATCATTATTTTGTTAATTAACTATCATGATTGTAACGTGCATAGAATCTTCGCCAATTAATGTTCCCTTCAAAGTCATTGTCACAGTGTCTAAGATTGTTCAACAGTGTAGAATATGTTTCGATTAAGTTAGGTAGGTGGTGATTGAATTCGGCTAGAGCTGTATGTTGCGGTGTCTTTCTGTTCGTTACACCGATATATATATATATATATATATATATATATATATATATATATATATATATATATATATATCACTAAACACCGCTATTACTTCATGGAGTGTATTGCCTGACAATTTTAGATTTTGACTGCTAAATGAGGCTTGTATGAGAGTCTTCCATTTCGGCGTAAATGTGCATTTCTTCGCGGCATCTTCTATAAGAATTTCATCACACAACTTGTCCTTTGGTGTGAGTTCAGTAGTGGATAGTTCTTTCCGTAATTGTTCTAAAAAATTTTTCAGCACACATGACGATTCTGCTACAGTCTAGCCGACGGACACGGTCAGCTATTTCCTTAATGAACTTTGTGCCATGAAAACCAAAGAAGATTGCTTCCTCTCAGTAAGATATGAGAATAAAAACTTGTCACCAAATTTATCGATCAGCATCACTTTGAGATCACGATTAGAACTACATCCTCTACTTCAGCGAGTACAGTCATGCGTTGAGCCAAGTATGTCAATTCAAAAGCGGTCGTCGAAACACCGTCTTTCATATTCGCCCTTAATTTGTCAAAAGCAGCCAGTAACTGTTTTTGTGATTTTTGTTGTTGGTCGACCTCTTTCGTTACTAGAAGATTATAGTTATGAAACGTAATATCTGTAACACGATGTATGATATTGTAAGTTCCTGAAAACAAATCTTCCGGTGTTTCGTATAACAAATTATTGTGAAAATTTCATACTATTTTCGACGAGAAGTATTGAAAAACAGCAAAGCTGCTGAAATTTCAGTTAAAAGATTACTTTTTTTTGTTTTGGTTTTTGTCATATTACCACAAATGGAACAGCATGAGTCACTCGACGAATTGCTGTTGCTTCTTTTCGATTTGCAGGTCAGTTGATGGGCCAGCTACGCCCTGTGTTGATGATGAAGCTCTTTCTTCCAGCACCCTTATGCAATGATGAAGGAATTTTTTCTTCGCCGATATAGCTGGCCATGCAACTTTTATACCACGAGAAGTGTTCTTCATCAGCATTCGGATCAAACAACTTCTCAAATTTGTCTGAAATGTCGTCTTTGCGTCGACTTGCTGCATCTGAATAGTTTCTTTAGGTTCATTCACCAGTTCACCATAGTTTTTCGTTCGCCTTTTTTTTTAATTATAGAGATATTTATTCAGTTTGAAAAAATTTATCACAAAATTCGAAGCCCCGCTATTTTATAATTATGGAAAATGTATCTGTTATAATAATGGATGAAGTTCAGCTATAACTGAAGTCACAAAAAGTGTTACGCTGGGAAGGAGATTTATAATAAAACTGACAACGGGCTATTCTGACAACTTTCAGTTCCAGGTTTGAAAGGATCTTGCAAAAACATTCCAGTCGAGAAATAGCGGTCAATTGTTTTTGCATTCTATACAACATATTTTTTCACAACTACAGCGATGGAATCGAAAACTCCTATTATAGGGTCGAAAAAAACAACTGGACCATAATTCCGTCTGGCAACCTCCAAAATATTATTCATCAAGTCTTCCTCAACTCAAATCATCAATCAGAATGAGGACATCGGTTTTTTCAAACGGAATGTTTCGCAGCGCCCGCTCTAATTTCCAGATTCTATTCACGTACTTTTCCACTATATGATGTTTCCGGAACATTCGATTCACCATAAGTAACACTTTTATCACTGAATATTCAGCAAATACTGTTGAAATTTTGAATTTCGATCGCTACTGACATTGACAGTTACAAGATATTGAAAATTACTAATAACATGGTTTGAAACTTATTGAAATCATTATTTTTTTATCTGAATGATCGTTAATTCGTTACTAGAGATGACATAATTATAAAGTAATAACGTCGCGAGACATAACAGGATATTTTTTATGTGAATTGAGCAGAATAAAACACTTTTCATTCTACAAGTTTTCCCATTACGTATACTCTCGATTCATATTTGATTGAAAGTCGGAAAGATTGCAAATTCACTTCTATCGAATATTCCTCACCACTCTTACGTTGTAATTGTGATAATAGTGAAACATTATATATTCTCGTTCGGAATGATTTTTTCCGAATTTTGCAATTGAAATTCAGTGCAGTATTGTAATTTTTCATAGAAGATGATATTAAAGGATGACAATTATTAGTACATTGTTCACCAGGTAGTAAAAGCCTAATATTCTTGGACGACTGAGAAGATTGCTTAGTCGAGGCGCATCGACTCAGCGACACAGAGTCCAGGAATGTGGTTTTCCTATGAAGTGAACATATTATTTTTCTGCAAATCGTTCAAAATTCAACAGATATTAATTAATTTCAAAAGAATCGCGAATAATTCCATTCACAAATGAATGGTGCTCTGAAATTCGTACTGAAATTACTTGGGTTACTGTAGAAACGTAAGGTTGAATTGTCAAACTTGCCGTTTATGAATCCGATCGCTGGTGTTCTTGAAAGAAAAATGATGAGTGATGACGAAATTTCAATTTCTGGGACTCCTCCAGACCTGGCTGACGCAGTAAATTCTGCTCCATTGAAATTTTTGCCTAAGAAATCAAGAGATAAAAAAGTACGTAAGAAATCAAGAGATAAAAAAGTACGTTTCATGGACTATCGCGAATAAACAATGTGTTTTCAATCATTCACGTAGAACACGAACAATTGTAAAGAGATATAATTTCCTTGCAGTAGGGACTATAATTACCTCACAGTGGGGAAATCTCGACTTTTTCTTCAAGAACTTTTGTCTGGAATGTCAAATCTTCCTAGCGATTTGCGAAAAAGTAATAATAATAATAATCTTTATTTCCATTTGACATGAGATCATGTGTGGAATACGTCAGCTTACAAGACAAGTACGGTGAACATACAATTCAACAACAAGCAATAAAATAGTAACAAAGCCAATTAACAAACAACCATAGTCCAATCATAAAAAAAAAAAAATTAATTCAAATTATAGCATTCCAAGTCAATAACATATTTTTTGAGGTTAGTTTTGAATTTATCAAAATGATGGATGTGTTTAATATGAGTAGGTAGTTTATTAAATATTGCTTTTCCTGCGTTTTGAGGAGAATCTCTTCCGAGGTTGAATGTACATCAGCGTTTAGCGGAAACTGAGACCTATTCAAATAAATATATTTGCATTTTTCGTAAATATATATACCTGTAACTGTCAAAATGTTGACTCTTTTGAATTGACCCCGACAGGTTTGTCTATAATTGATTTCTAGTGAACAGCGCAATATCCTCTTCTGTGCAATAAAAACTCTTTGCGCATCAGGAGAAGCACCCCAAAAGCAAACTCCGTAATGCACTCGCGAACCAACATGGGCGTTGTAGACATTGAAGAGTTGTTTCTGAGTTAGTACACTTCTGAGGTTCCTGATCATATAGCAGAGACGCGTTCAATTTAGTACTCAGAGAAGCACAATGGTTTCTCCAGTTGAGTCCTTCGTCTAAGATCAGCCAAGGAACTTAGTAGAGTTTGACCTATCGATAGGTTCATCATTAATAGCGATTGGTATATCTAAATCCTGTTTATTCTGAGCAGTATGAAATCTCATATAAGTTGTCTTTTTGGTGTTCAGGTATAAGGAATTGTTCCTGAACCAGCTTTCCAGTATTGATCTGACTGAATGTGAGACACTTCAGTGCTCTGAGTTATGTCAAATCCGCTGTCAGAAATTTGAAGAGGAAAAAGATAACTGATACGTCCAGATATCTGTTTCATGGAAGTAGAACACTTGAAGCTGTAACGCCCTTTTATTCGCGTTAAACAAATCTATCGCCCTCTATCGGTATGGTCGGTACCTCGGGCGCCAGCTCGTGCTTTATAGTGCCACGGAGCACCACTACTCCGGGCAGGTGCAGTGAAGAAACGGTAAACCAGGGGGCTGCGTGGACTTGACAAAATCAGTATCCAGAAGATCAGATTTTACTTGACCTTGGTGGGTTTATATCCTGTTTACCGGCTGCTACTATCTCTGGATCCAACTGATTTATTAAAACTACGGTATTGTTATTTATTTCTTTCTGAGCGAAGTATACTTATTGAAACAAGCAGTGAGAGGAGCGTGCAATGAAGTCAGTAAGCAAAGCGGCAACGGTTATGCTAGTTTTACGAAAAGTCGAAGTTGTGCTTTGAGCGGGATATTGAATGGTGGAAACAGCAAGCTCTACGGTGTCAGTTGAAGCTCTATCTACGGTGGTGCGACCTTCAACCAATAGGACTATTCACTTTACTCCTCCTTCAAACTTAGTTCCGATTATTTCCGCAACGGTGGCAAGAATGTTGAGAACTTTTGATAGTAGTAAGTCACGGAGTACAAGCTTTCCTACACCTGAGTTTTAACAACACCGAGTGTGGGAAAGCGTTCCTCTGGGTATCTAGCTTCCAGTACCCGGGTGTAGCACCACTGTGCGCGGAAAACCAGAGTGCCTGACAAAGCTCAACAAAAGAGGGGGGCGATATGTGCAGTTATCTCCTTGGAGTACAAGTTTTTCTACACCTGGGTTCACACCACCAAATGTGAAAAATGGTCCTCTGGGTATGTCGTTTCCAGCACCTGGTAATACCACTGTGCACTGGAAAACATAGTACCTGATACAACTCAACAAAGGGGCGGTAAATGCAGTTACGGAAGTTATCTTGAGTACAAGCTTTTCGAAATCTGGGTATACACCACCGAATGTGAAAAAAAAGGTTCCTCTTGAAGTATCTCGCTTCCAGCACCTGGGTGTAACACCACTGTGCACTGGAAAACAGATGATCCTAAAGCGGTTTATATAAGGCAAATATCATTCCGGGCAGTAATCGAAACTAAGATAATAAATAATAATTAATCACTTCGTTGACGGTCTACCTATTCAATTTATTACCACCTGTTACCCTCATCATGAACCTTCGGAACGGTCCTATCTCTACGGTTGGTATTTCCTGACGGCTGGGTCTGAACTTCTGCTAATTATTTGACTCTGAGACGGCCAATGCAAAACTGCTGCTCAGATGACTTCAAATTTCAGCTTTAGTAGGCCTTCGTTTCAGACACGGTATTAGGCGTAAGTTGGTCCCTCTAGCGGCACTACTATGAACTACTTGGTTCGCAGATGTCTGGTGTTGTCGGAGATTCCAAAATTGCAGTGTCGTGCGCGATGATTTTTAGTAGGAGACGGGACCAAACCGGGAGTACATAATATCATGATTAGTGACTTCGTCACAAAGCTACAAGAGAAACCCAATGGTCAATAATTATTTTCTGCCTAAAAATTTTGTTTGAATGTTATTCGAAGAGATAAATAAGTATTGGGTTTTCTACCCCATGATAAATCGCGATAACGATGGGTGTTGTCTTTTCCGAATCACTTGCATAGGCGTGGAAAAAGTCATGGAGGCGTAAGAAAAGGGTTTCACGTTTTCGCAGGATTGTTGTTGATCATCGAAATCGTAACAGTATTATCTGAGATTTTCTTCTACATACGATGTGGATGAGGACCATGCACGTGCATTATGGAGAATATCTTATCGTGTATTTGTTGGTATGATATAGTTCTTGACGCACTTATCAAAACTATCCAATGCCACAAACTTCAGTAATGGACAATTCTCAAGATAAGGCTCTGCAAATATTTATTTTTTTACATTTGTGTGGATTTCAGCTCGATATCATTTAGCACTTGTACCTACCCACAAAGAAATTTTGAAGAATGGTTTTTTTCAATCGTATCAGATACCCCCAACTCATGGAAATACTATACACTGCTCGTCACTGGCAATTAATTGAACAAATATTTTCGACTTCTGTATTTCATATTTGCACTTTTGTATTTCAGAAAAGTACTTACATCGACAAACTGTTGACTAGGAAACTGAAAAAAATACATGAAATTCATTATACAATAATACACACACTCGATATTCAGAGAATCAGTTAGAAATATGAAAGTGATCATTTGTGAAATATGTATTTCGATGTTTGCTGATTAGATAAATACATATCTTCATACCGATTGTTGAATATTGATAGTAGGAAGACGCTTTTGATCAGTACCCTGTATATTGGTAAATCATTTAAAAATGCTGCATTCGTTGATCTCTGATTCTCATGACAAACATTTTCTGTTTTTTTTGACTTTTTCACCTCAAATTGTTGATGGGAGCTCGATTTGACAAACACTGTAGGTATCAGATAGTTTTCAGATGGTCAAGAGGATTATCTATCATGATTGATATAGCAGAATCAAGAGTTTTCTATATATTTCAAAGCTACATTGTTTTCCATAGGCACTCTCATGTCGATAAATCGTTTAATATAAAATTTTTTGTTAATTAATGGCCGTCATCACTCATAATGTCAAAGTGAGTTCAATTGAATTGATCTCAATTTTTGAAGGTAATGGATATTTCAATATGATTGTAGACATTCGTGTGCTATTAACAATTGCTTTCTTATATTTCTTCTGGTTGTTCTGTTTTTCAAGCTACCGCGGAAATAGAGAGAAAGTCATAAGTGTCATAACTACTATGTATCGATTTAAGGAATTCTGTGTACATATCCTTGATATTGAATGTTTCAATTATCCCTCATGACGATTCGGCATGCCATGTCCTACACATATTCTTGTGAACAGTACCAATGGATTCGTTCAACTCATTAGCAATTAAAAATACATATTGGGTCTGGATATATTTTGTTCTACCACTTTAGTTCAACACCCAGTATAAAACAATTCATCCGCTATTATATTCATTTCATCTCTTTAAGTATGAATTAGGAATATGATTTTTGGAACGATCGTTTCTAACAATCCAAAAGGTGCGAAAGCCCCTGTCATAAGAGGGAAAATGTTTTTCGAATTGTGACACACCGTTGCAAAATGATGACAATTACCTATATCAAAAATAATTGCCTTTCCCCGTGCGAACGAAATAGAGAAATGTAGCAGAGGAAAGTGGTCATTTCAGTTTTCTTTTTGGCAGTAATTATGGTTCTGTGTAGTCACGAATACGAGGGTTAACTACATTAATTCACCATAATGGTTGGTACATCAGGGCTTTCACCAAGTGAAGGGTTCATAACAACATTAGCAAGTTGTAATGTGCTCATTGTGACATTCCCCCAGCCCACTACTGAAAATAAGATTGGAGCTGATTTGTCGAACAATTGAACACGATTTTATCTTACCATCGCGTGAGGGATTGAGAGCTTGTATTGATATATAATGAAAGAATTTGATTAGGTTGCGAATAAAATTGCAAAAATTCTATTCGTCTTTGGGAGGGTGCGCTGAAAATTAACGAAACAGTGAAGTAGTATATTGTTTACGAAATCAATGGATTTATTTCATTCTGATGGTTAGAGAACCTCAGTTTGTGAAATATGACAACTATTCATAGTATTTATGTATTTAGTGTCAGGTTCTGATGATCAAAAAATTTGTCGAAGTCACACAAGTACAACTTTACTGATTTCGGTGATGAGATTTTCCATTTATTTTCATTCTCGATGAATCTACTGAATCGATTGTTGAAATTATTATCTGATGAAATCAGATGGATGAAATTGAACTTGACCTGACATTGGAAAATACGTGATAACTATTTAGTGCATTGGGCCTTGACTAATTTTCGACATATTTCAACTAGAAGAATTGACTTTTTGTTTATGAGCTCTTGATATTTTACGTACTGGAATATAAATAACGATTCTCTTTTGACGTTTTTCGTATGCCCTTAGAAAAATCGAATCAGAAAGGTCTTTCACAAAATTTTTGGATGCACTCATCCAGACACTTGCTCCTTTTGATCACCAGTCATTTCGTCAACATTTTACAATATCGAATCACATATCTTATCAAAAGTTCATATTCATTCAAAGAAAAGTATTCATTTGAAATATGTATATGTATATTTGAGAGGTTAAAACCTCTAGTTTCCCGCACATGTTTGAATTCCCCAAATACAGAATAGGATTTTAGTAGTGTGGGGTGTGGTAACACTGATGTATCCAACCATGATTCAGGTATATTATTGAACTCTTTCGATGGCATCGAAGAAGAATTGCTTTTGTAGACATAAAATTTCTGCTACTATGGAGTTTATTTTTATCAAAATATTGTTTTTTTCCAAACGAGGTGCACTTTTTCCTTCAGTTGCAGGAGAGTATAGTCACAGCTGTCCCAAAGCATTGTGCTTAGTGCTCGTGAAAGCCCTTTGAGAACTTTTGTGCTCGTAAGCACTGTGCTCCCGATCACTTTCTTCAACCAGTTCTTAGTGCTTCGAACATATTACGAAACGGCTTAGAGCTTATTAATCCCGAAAACTTATCGAGATTACTAAGCACTAAGCTATTCTGTACTTCCTACTTGTCGAATCATGAAAACGTGTCTGGTAGCATAACACCCCACTCAAGACGAACTCTGAGTCTTGATCGCTTCCATATGCATCTTCGAGAGATCTCAGTCTTGTTTTGAATGTTTCCGAGTGTGTTGAGTCTCGGCACAGTACGCAGTTTCAGTAAGTTCTATCAAATAATATTTTATGGATGCATTGAAAAGTGATGGTCAATGTAGATGACTTAGGGAGGAATGGGCTCCAGAATATTATCCGTGTTTTCAGGCAAAACTTCGCATTTATGCTTTTTTAACATTTATATTTCTTTGGCTGAAACTCCTTACGAGTGTGCCCGGTAAGCAGAGCTTTGCGCGGGCAAGGGTAGGCCAATGATTATGGGTGCTGAAGCGCTCTGGGGTGTCTTACCGATTTTCACGGTAGCTCATTTGGTATTTCTACTGTAGGGAAATCCAGAAGAATGCAAAGTGCTACCGGGTCACTTGGTGTAGTCAATCCAGATATCCCACCTACTAGGATTGGGATCTAGGCTACTAACAATAAATACCTAGAGCACCTTGCCAGTAAAAAAAATTATGCGCCGACCGCCTTTCGAACCAGCAGTGTAATAGCAGAATCAAATATAAGGACAGCGCCTTTGACCGCTTGACCACACCGACTGACATTCTAGTTCATATTTTTTTATTATTATTATAAGGGTGAGTGCAAGAAATTATTATTCATATTTCATCAGTTAGCAATTCGTGTCTGAAAATAATTTCCAAAAAAACACGATTGATCTATCAAAACCAGATAATTCAGGTACTCAATTCTTTATAGGAGAACATTTTATTTGTTGAGGGTTTACTTGAAAATTAAATGAACGAATCCTGTGTTAGTAGCTGACATTGATTCCGGTTTAAAGGGCCATTCAAAGGATATGTATGATTTGAAGAAAATTACAAACATTATTTCGTTTTAGAAATCTTTCTGAAATTCAAATTACGATGAAGTTGAGAGGGAACCAGTTACCTTTGTACTTCATTCAGGGAGTTTCAAAATATAACTTGGCATCACTGCCATCTCCGTTATTCTTGATGCTACGAATTTGGTTAAGTGAGCAAACTAGTGGCTGATATATTCTCTTCGGAATATGAGTGTTCGTACAAATACTTTTATCATTTTGATTTTTTTCAATATTCATGTCGAAATTTTTGTTCAATTTCAACTATTTATCTCTCCTTAGCTCTCAATGAGTATAACAGTTTCATATTTTTTGAAAAGTGCTAAATGCTTAGTGCTCGCTATGTATTACCATTTATGAAAATCAGTTCTTAGTGCTCGAGATTCCGAGGCACTTTTCGAAAGTGCTTAGTGCTCGAAGCACTGAGCGTCAGTGCTCGGAACAGCTCTGGTATAGGTATTTTACTTTCGAAAGATGCCGACTTGTATTTCAAATCAGCGGGGACCCGTACTATCAAAAGTTAGCAGATGACTTTACTGTCACAAATCGATATATCCAATGGACCCATGACATACTCCTTCATATTCGAAAATTCATGTTCCGATTGATTGGCCTTCATCATAAATTGGAAATTAACGTATTTAGTATAGCCTAAGATCTAAAATCACACCACCGAATAATTCAATAGAAACGGTCGTTATTTGGTGATAAACAACAAATTTCGCAATATCCTGTACATGCTAGTGAGAATAATACAGAAAACTGTGATATGTTCTGATTATTATTTATTCGGAATCATACATTTCGATTGTATGGATTGCGATTGACAATGTCAAACTGAGTGATCGATAAGGAATTTGAATATTAATTTAGAATCAAGGAATATTTAATATCCTGCCAGCTCATGATGATTCATAAGACTAGAATATTGCTTGTTCTGGAATACTTCTCCTAGTTCAGCAACCAAACATACCTTGAAGCTACTATATTAAATTCAGGAAAAGACCATTATGCTAAAATGAGTCTATACTGGCTGAACATGTCTTCTTCACTTGATGAGAATGCAGAGCAGTCCCTTATGACATCTTTCATCTTCCTATTCACAACACCTGCAAAAGGCTGAGTTAGTTACCCGTATTCTTAGGTGCTGTTGTCGTGTCGTAGTTGGCAGTGCTCCTCGTAGTTAATCAGATATTTATTGATTGAATATCAATGAATATTCTCTGCCTATTCCTCCATCGTGGTAGCTTAATAGCTTCCGAGCGGTTGCAGCTAGTAGATTTACCTCAGTTTTTTTGAGTTTCTATTGGTTGCCTTCTCTGTATTGTAGTTGCCCATGTTTTCAAGCCAAAAGAAGGGCCATGTCCAATGAGTTTGAGATAGAAAACATTTTTGGCTTCTGACTCGGAAATTCATTAATTAGCCTGTTCATGTCGTCGATACACATAATCAATACTCTGGAACATCGTAGAAAATTTGGCGATTCGATATTTTTCCAGAGTTCACCACTGTTCCAAAATCTAGAGTTCCTTCGCTGTTCATCAATTAATACAAATGTCCTACCAATTTGTTGTGAACCTGAAGATCTGTCGAACTCTTTTCACAGGGTTCATTCTCGACAAAGCTTTGGGATGCCTTTGGCAAATTCTGAGTGAATGATGATTTGTATATCCTCTCCAAATTTGGATCAATCGTTATACTTCGAGTATCAAAGGTTTTTTTTATACACATAAATGTAAACAAATTCAGCGTCTTCCAGAAGTGAATCGGATATCTCTGATACTTCCATCAATTTTTCTCTGATTGAATGAATTGAATTTGTTACAACATACGAATGGCGAAGGTAAAATGCCCTTTTCCAATGGGGTATACGAAAAAGTATTTTTTTCAGATGTCCAGAAAGTATGACTTTTGCCACTGACATTGAACATTGAACATTAAAGTTGTCCTTCTCCTATTAAATTCGAATCAATTCTAAGAGAAGAGTCAATTTCAAAAAGTTATGCATTTTTAAAGTCTGAAGAAATAGAAAAATAGTATCTGTGGCTGTCATAGTTGGGCTTTCCTACGGGTGGTACATCAACCTCCATGATCGCCATACGAAGAATTACTTTTTCTCTTAGTTAATAGCACATTATGCTATTTCAGTCATCACAAATTTCCCCTTCCCTTTAGTGTCAACATATATTTCTCTCTTGGGAAACGCTTTAACGAACTGTGGCTTGCAATCTCAGTGGTTTTCCTGAACAGGGGAGCTTTTAAAAACCTGAAATATGCACCCACCGTATCTGCGGAATAGTTAACCGAGTTTTATGAACGTCGTTCGACGCAACCCGGCTTAGAATTTATGGTTTTGGGGCATATCTCTGGGCATATTGTGTAGATTACCCATATTGTACATGTGCTCAGTTTATTTCTTGTTGCCTTGTTCCTATTGGATATGTAACTGATTTCATGGGATATACTCGGATGTGATTTATATCTGAAGGAGTAACTGTTTCATACCTGATCTCAACTCCCCTCGGTATCAATAATGCCTTCCTAAGTTCAGTTACAGTGGGGTAGTAGGAAATATAATGTCCCGTATATCATTATGGTAAACCAGACCGATGGCCGTATGTTTCGTTTAATCGATGATTTGGTATTTCCTTTCCCAAATAAATGTTGGAAGAATGCGAAACTTCTATGAAAACTTTTTGATTCATCAAAAAAAATAAGAGAGAGAGTATATCCAAATGTGCAACTCGTTTCTTTTTGAGAAACTTCTGAATGTACATTTCTTCTGGCACACAGAGCTTTCGCCATTAGAGGATGACATTTGCAGTTTAGCGCTTGGTGATTTTTTGAAAAACATTTCTTACGGCATTAGAAAGCGTTTGGTGTATGAAACTCAATTTTCTCAAAATGGCGGTTAGTTCCCTTTTTTTCCAAACTCATCCTTAATAATTAGTTTCCTTTTGGTTATTGCTGTCGACTTGAATCTGATCTGTTTTGTACTTTCTTCGATATTTTTCTGAAGATTTTCAATAATTTTCCAAGGTTACAATATTCACATTCTGGGACTAATATACTTCTGGCCAGTACATAGTTGTCATTTTATCCAGGAGTATATCCTTGTTGAAATGTTTGAAATGAGAATAATCGTCTGCAGTGGTTAGTTTTGAATTATAGATATTATTTTTTAGTGTATTACCGTGGTCAGTAATATTGCCATTTGTAGTTACAGGTATGATGCTTTCATAGTTTTGTCGTCCGCTGAGTACATCTAAGTAATTTTCTGTTGTGTTGTATCAGAATATCTATGTTAATGTCCCCAATAATAATTTGGTAATCGAAATTCTCCAATTTGTACCGATTGAGGAAATTTTCGAGATAATTTGCGAGGAAAAAATTAGTGGCTGATGAGGGATAAAGGGCAATTATAATGACCATTTTATTATTGGATCTAAGCGTCACTGACATTGAAGAGGGTTGTATTATGGGATATATACCTACTGCTTTCCTTCGACCAATGAAACTACTCCATCATTTATTATTTTTTATCTGAATGACATTCATTGATTTTCGGATATTTCAAAAGAGACGATTCACTCAGTAAATTACCTGCAATTTCTGAACTTGATTTTTGGACATTTTTCTGTTACTGTCAGTGGAAAATTCAGTTGTTTATTTTCTACAATTGTGATTGTTCATGGAAGTATCCCTCACGGAAATGAAATTTCACAATTCTTCTTCCACTTTGCTCACAACTTAATTTGAAAATCAGAATGGAAATTTATTTGAGTTTGCCAAACTTTAGATTAAGCCCAGTACCTTTCAACATGACCAATCATTATCAATGTCTATATTCGCCGAGTTTCACACGAGTGTTCAGTTTTGTGCATAAAGAAGTCGTATAAGATTTCGATTTCTGCAGTGTTCCAGATTTTTTTAAGCGTAATGGGATTTCAAGCTAAGCGATACGCTATCTGGTAACAGTATTTATAGCGGATATATACCCTTATCCGCTGAGTACATCTGAGCAATTTTTTATTGTGTTGTATCAGAATGTCTATGTATATGTCCCCAATAATAATTTTGGCGTTTGATGAATGAAGATACAATTTACCCAGGTTCATTATGCAAAAAACAACTGCTTATGGAATTTCATTTACAGTAAATAATTTATTCAAACTACCAGAACAGGAGAGCGGTATTCAAGAGTTATTGATGTAAAGTTACACTTTCTATTTATACTTTCTGTAGAGACCAATTACCCTAACACCAAACTGGTATGTTTACTCTGGAAGTGTGTTTCGCTAACAGAGTTAGCATTTTCTAAAGAAGAAAACTGATAATTTATTCATTTATATTTATTCATATACTTTACTCTAATTTCAGTTCAACTTCACTACTGATTGATTTCCTAATGAGTTTTTTCTCTGTCAAAGATGCTTACCTTGATAGCGAAACACGTGTCCAGTGCAATAATGTCAGTTTGGTGTTAGGGTAATTAATCTCTACAAAAAGTTTGAACTTTTACACCGAAAGTTCTATCTCATTGTTTATCCACTTTCTATATGTGAACGATATTGCTGCTTCCAAAGCACATTCTCCATTTATTCAATTCATGTTCATACCTAATAGAGAAACCAACGACTGGAAGTAATCTACAACTATTTTTCTTACCAATCTACAGATTGCTTCCATGTACAAGTATAGCTTGTCCAATCCATCACGGTACAAACTCAGCCACTTTTCCAGTTGCATACTTGTAGTGCAAACCATGACGAAATGAAAAACACCTACTAGGAAAAAATTTCAACACAGTGAACAAATATGATAGATGCTTTTACATCTCACTACACTGCACAGAGATAGCTGGGCATAAAAGTCTTTTGTTTGCCAAAATTGATTTGATAAGCTGTATATAAAAGCATAGAGGTGATGTCTCGCTACAGTATAAGAAAACATCTATTTTCCGCAGTATATATAGGCTGTCCAAAATAAAGAGATGAATATTGATATCCCACACAAACTTTTGAAAATATCTTCTGATGATGAACTCAGCAAAGACTTGAATGAATTTTCTGGAATTTGATGGTGTGAAGATTTCGGGAACAATAGGATTGACTTGCACTGTATCCTACAGACACCAGAATAATCCTTTTGAAATCAAATTCCGCCTGAAATTTCAAACGGTTTTTTCCCTTGTAGTCCATAGTGTGTATGTACTGAATATTGTCTGGAATGAAATTTTTCTGGTAGGTACATATGGATCAACAATATCTATTTTCAGAAAATTCATCAAGATTCTAAATAAAATTCAAATATATTTTTCTCTTTAACTCAATAAACGATACTTCCATCTTCATCTATTCAACCTCAACCTTCATATTCATAGCAACGAAATCAGCAAAAGCAAAAGTGGACAAATAAATGAGTGACCTTGAATAGACAACTTTAGTATCAATATCGCCACCGTGGCGCTGGCAACTTAATTTGAAATCCCAATACATTCGGATTTTTTTGTTTTGGTCCTATCAGTTTCGGCACTACTAAGTCATTTGGGAGTTCATTAAAGCCTGATATATGATAGCCTATAACTACTGAACAACATTCAGATGCACACCGCTGTACCATTTTTTATCGATTAGGACATTTTGACAATGGAATAATGAAGCCGACTCCAATTTTAACGAGGAGAAATTTCTACTCAGAGCACAAAGGCAGAGGAACGACACAAAAATGAATTAGAGCATATTCTAAAAACCATTCCGACATTCCATCTACGGAATTTCATGATGTTCACTTCCTCTTTAGTCGGTATTCTCCCGCAAACGCTGTATTTCACTGAACTGAATATTCATTTTGTTCCAATTCTGGGAAATTTATTCTCACATTTCCACCCTCGATGAATTATAGAAAACACATCCTGCAAACAGGATATGGGTCTGTGGTTGGTCACAGAAGGTGATTTACGTTGTCCGTTGAAAGATAGTGATTCAATATTAATTAATCTATGCGGTTGGAAATGAGGAATGCAATCCACTAAGTAATTCAATTTAGTACGTTGTATCGGAAATGATTGGACCTCTTGTATAGTAGTTTTCACAATAAATGGTAATGACTGAAGGATTATAATAAAACCAATTAGACCCTCAAGTTGTAAAATCCGAGATGCACATTATAAATGTAAAAGGACCGGATTCAGGTAATTTTGTTTCTCAGAGAGGAATTGTAGAGGATTACAGCTTACACTTCTTGTTCATTTTAGTCATTGTATTTCATTGAAAGTGTTCACTTGTGTTACAGCGTGCAATAATTTTATAACATTTATTTGTTATTACAGACATTAATAGCAAATATTTTATACCACAACGTACAGAATAGGCAGTATGTGGCGTCCGTGGATAAAAATCACAATCATTATAAAAAATGTATATAGTTCCTTACTTCAGCAAGGATATAACGCGGGTGCTGCAGCAAAAGTAACCAGTAATTTGACGAAGGTGCTTTTCACTTCAGTTAGAAGAATTGTTGAAAATTTTATGGAATCAAGAAAAAAGCGTAAAGATTCCGCTGTCACAAAAAGTCTAGACGACTGGGAAAAAGATTTGATATGGCGAAAAATCTACACTATGTACGATGAGCAGCGTGTCCCTACAATCAAAAGTCTGAAACAGCGGCTCATCAATGACGAAACTCACATCAATTGTGGCCTCACTACTCTTTGGCGAGCTCTGTCTGCAATGGGCTTTAAATATCGCAAAATTGACAAGAGACAAGTAAGAATAGAATCCACACGTTTAATAAACTGGCGTTCTGAATATATAACATCAATAAGAAAATACCGGTCTGAAAATCGGCCATCTGAAAATCGGCCAATACTCTACCTCGACGAGACGTGGTTTGACACGCATGACACCCCTTCCAAAGGATGGTCTGATTCCTCTGATGAGTCTAAAACAAAAGCACCATCAAATAAAGGGAAGAGAATCACAATATTACACGCATGATCAGAAAATGGATGGATCCCCAACGCTATGTGGCTTTCTGCCAAAAATATTAAGGACTCTTGTGTTGATTATCACGAAGATACGACAGCAGAGCTTTTTGAAGATTGGTTTGAAAATTGTCTGTTACCCAACATTCCGCCAAACAGCGTTATAGTAATGAACAACGCAAGTTATCATAGTCGACAATTGCAAAAAATTCCTGGCTCAAAGAATACGAAATTGAAGATTCAAAACTTCATGGCTGCAAATGACATATATTTTGAGGAAAATTATACAAGTGCTGCAGTCATTTTCTTAAAAAAAAAAAACGTTTGTTCGTGATACAATTGCAGAAGAATTGGGACATAAAGTGTAACGACTACCTCCCTACTACTGCGTGTTCAATCCCATAGGGCTTATGTGTCACCAACTTAAATCGAGCGTGCGTGGAAAAAATACTTCTCCGACTTTGAGTGGTAGTGTGGTAGAATTAATTAGGAACTGTATGAATGACATTCCTACCGAAAGTTGGAAAAGTTCTGTTAGTCATGTTATAAATGTTGATAACTCGTACCTTTCAGTAAAATCAATTGCGCCAATTATAATTAATTTAGATAAGTTCGACCCTGTAGCACATTTGCATCTTTTACCAGATGATTTTCTACACAATGGGATTAAATCGGGTAATTTATTGCAGTTAATAAGCCAATACTATTTACTGTGAAAATACTATATGATTCTCCATCATATTATTATTTGGACTTATGGAAATGGTAATGGTGATATTACTATTTTGATTCTCCGAATGTGAGGGAAAATATAAGTAGGTACTGACAGTGATAGTTACATTTTAACACGTCACTTGTGAGGCCATGTTTCATTCCATAAGTCTTCCAAGGCATTTATATATGGCCGAAGTATTTTTTTTCTTTCAATGTTTGCAGAGAATCCGTTATTTTTCAAATCGAGTGAATCTGATGTAAATAGAAATTTGGGATTATATTTACTGAAGATGTAATCGTGTTCAGTGCTGAAAATATTTTGAATATGATATTTTCTTAAAGTATACCATACTAGTGGTATCATGAGTGAAAAACTGACCCATTCTGTAATAATTTTATGACATTTTACCCTTTACAGCTCAAAACAAAATATTTTGAATATTCGGTAGATTTACGATCAAGGTCTGGTTTTCTTCGTTCTGATTCGTCTTTATCCTTCCCCCCATTTCTTTCATTTCTCTCATTCATTTTTGACTGAATACTTTTCAGCATTCTCATTTGTCCATTAATCTACTCGAGATGATTAATTGTCTTTAGGCAACATTATATCCCCCCGTGGTGCCAGGTGTTTGACAGACATAGTTAGATTGTGTCTCTTCCATTAGATGTGCCTTATCAGAATATGTGGATCAATATCTCACACTCTCACGTGCCTTTTCATGAAAATTGGACTTGAAATAGATAACCATTTCGGAAGGAAAGATTGTATCGAACATGATGGCCCCTGATCTCTGATCTCTTAGAGGCTTGAAGTTATGACCAATGAGAAAGTGTCTTCATTTTGATATTGCTTTATGATTGCATTGGCCTCTTTATATATATATATATATATATATATATATATATATATATATATATATATATATATATGTTAGCATGAATATTCTCACGGACGAAGTATGTTGAGTTGTTTTTTCGGGTTTCATTCCGTGTTCTGTGGTTTTGATCCCCTGAAGGATAATTGTCACAACGTTTCGGCAAAGTCTCATTTGCCATCTTCTAGGTGATGATTGAGTTTCGTCCTCCGAACTCGACTAATTATTTCGAGTTCTACTTTTCAATATATAGGGGTGTTCATTGATGGTATCTTCGACCTGGGCCCCTCCCACTTTCTTCGTTGGTCCGACTGCATTTTTCATTATGTCTGTATGGTAATTACTTGATAAGGTCCGACCTTGTTCCTCTGGTGTGATCGGCTTGTTTTTGTTTTGTGATAGGATGGATTTCCACGTTCTTGGTAATCTTTGGGCATCATCTCTCTTATTCATACTACTCGGTCGTTTATCAATTTCGATAGCCTCTCTGATTGTTCGAGAGTAGAGGTTTTCATCGCTCGTTAATGTTTTGGTGTTTTCGAAATTGATGTTATGCCCTGTCTCCACTACGTGTTGGAAGATAGAGGATGTGGTGACTTTCCCTTTCACTGATAGCTCATGTTCATCCTTGCGTACGTTGATCCGTCTGTTGGTCTGGCCGATGTAGGACTTGTTGCAGTCTCGACATGGTACTTCGTAAACTCCCTGGGACTCCAGTGGTATTTGGTCCTTCGGATTACGGAGTATCGATCTAATTGTACGTTCTGGTACGAACGAAGTAGCTATGTCGTGTTTGCGGAGAATTCTGCTGATTTTATCTGTGGTTCCTTTTATGTATGGTAGTCTGGTTGTTATGACCGGTGTTTCTGGAGTTTTCTGCTGTTTTGGTTTGTTCTTGGAAGCCGTTTTTATGATTCTCCCCGAGTAGTTATACATTCGTAGAGTTTCCTCGATAGTGTTCCGCTCTTGTTTTTGATGTTCGTTGTCTGCCAACCTGATTGAACGTGTAATTAGTGTTTTTAACACTAAACAGATTCACGCTGTGGCTGTGGCAAAAATATTTGGTAGAAACATTTTTATGTTTCACCATGAACACTTTTTAGATGTCTTTGATAATGGAATAAAGTATTCTGAAAGCTCAGACCTACCAATGAGAACACTTTCAATTGTGGCCATCTGATCCTTACTGCATTCCCAAGTAGTATATCATTTATTATAAATATAAATATATATATATATATATATATATATATATTTATAACCGGAAACATGTCGTTTGGGGACTATTTGCTTTTTATTCTTCTTTCATTTCGTGTGTAACAATTCATGAATAATTATGCACATTATTTTCTTCGAATTGAATAGCAATATCTTTCTTTTTCTTTTCTTCAATAATATATCTTTTTATTGTACAGCGTAACCTAATTAAAATCAACCTACGTCGGTAAATGAGGAATTTATCAATACTTTATCTGAATGTAAGATCTCTCATTAGCCACTTTTCAGATGTAAAAGATTTGATAATCAAGGGAAATCATGATATCTTTCGTGTGGTGAAAACATGGCTCTCTGAATCAGTAGCTCAGAGGGATGTTCAAATTGATTGTTACAATTTCATTAGATGTGACAGCTCAACAAGAAGTGGAGAAGTGGGTTTGTACCTGAAGTCCAATATCAGATACCATATTATAATCAGAAAGGAATGTACAGAAGTGCTAAAACATGTATGTATAAAATTTTTTCGTTACAAAAGAAATATATCAGTTGGTATCCTGTACAAAAGTCCCTCAAATTTTAAGTTTTTAGAATTCTTCAATTACTTTGAGTCAGTTTTGTCTGAGATTATTACCGATTGCGAGGAGGTTATTTGTGGTGCTGATACAAATATTGATCTAATGTCCATAAACGACAAAAAAACACAAAGTTTTCTGGACTGTTTTGAGAGTTTCAGTCTTAAACAGCTCATCAATGCCCCCACCAGAATCACAAGCTCTTCATCAAAATTACTTGATATCATACTAACATCGGAGGAGAATAAAATTAATTCAGTTGGTACTCAAGACACATCTCATATCTCGGATCATAATCTGCTATACGTTATGTTTGATGGTGAAAACTTTGGAGTTAAGGATCAGTATTTCAGATTTAGAAACTTCAAAAGACTTGACAAACAGTTACTACATGATCTATTCGTTTTGTCTCCATTTGATGATATATTCAGCATACCTGATATAAACAAGAAAGTTGAGTATTTAACACAATTGATTGTTCTTATTTATGATAAGGTTGCACCAGAAAAGGAAGTCAGGGTGAAACAACAAGAAAAACCTAAAACCCAAAACTAGTCATTTCATTGAGAGATAAAGCACTAAAAAAATTCAAAAAAAGCAAAAATTATGTTGATTGGGATTATTATAAACCACCAAGAAATCAAACCAATATAATGTTGAGAACTGAAAAGGAGGCGCATTCAAAACACTGCATAAATGATAATTATAATAGTAAGGTATTATGGAAAAAATTGATTGAATTGAATATACACTCACGCAAGAATAACACAATACCTAATGAACTGAATAATCCCGACGATATCAATAATCATTTTCTGAAGCAAACAGATCCAAATTTTGTACTTAATAACAATGTGCTTCAGCTTTATCTCAATAATCGGAAGTGTACTATTGATGCTGGTTTCAAATTCGAACCCATCAATGAAAATGTCATCTATAAATATATTTTGGAAATCAAATCAGTTATATACGTTCAAGCAGATCAACTCTTTGATACAAAAATCAGACCTAATGAATCCCCACACATCAATTATTCTGAACTATTGAAACAACCTTTTCATGTTTTTGTTATTCAAGATCACCGATAATCCATGAACACATATACACACATATAGAGAAAGTGGTATTATATTTAATTGGACATTCCGTAATATATGCATTCCGGTTTTTTGTGGGGAAAACAATTGGTAGTAAACGATACGTTTAAAAAAATGGGGGAAGTAATAATTATATATGTTATATATATATATACATATATATATATATATATATATATATATATATATATATATATATATATATATATATATTCCTCATCAGGCAATAGTATTTTAATGAAGTGAAACCATGAACATTAGGTGAAGATTGTTTCATAAGCATGATCAACAAGTTTTACGGTCATGAAACTCCCGTGGAATTTAAACAGATGAAACATCAACCAACATTCTAATATTATGTGAAGAGCTCACCTTTTTTATTCTGCGTCCCGCTGATGTAAAAAGTGATCGCATGTATTTGTCCACAAAACAAATTGTGAAATAATTTGTCTTAGATGGTAGATGACATTCGCGACAAACCAAATGGATGTCATTTGTCAATCCGCAAAGAATGGTTTTTTTTTTTAGTGTGCTACTACAATACACCCATTTATTTAAAAATGACAGTTGTCAAATTGCACCAATAGTGAAGCTGGAACGTTGATCTCGGTACAAAACGAGAACATTGAATTCAGAAGAACATTAAACTGACAACTATATCAAAGCGCGAAATTCGAAATGGGCTTAATAGTGAAGGACGACCTCACTCGAATATCAACACATATGATATCAATAATTCATCTCACTGATAGCATTCTCATTCCGAAAATAGTATTTAACCTTTTTATAGTTATATATGTCCTCAATACGTTTTCCGTTTGTTCGTAATGAATATTCATTCTGATTTATTTATAACAATTATTCAAATATATTCAACATTCGAAGCTATGTTACAAATGAATTTACCTCTTATGCAGTTACCTATTGTTGAAATCGAAAGGTAAAAACAACAATCATTCTCTGGAAATCTCTCACGAATAGCTGAAAAAGTGGCCAATAAAGTAACAATTAGAATGTTAATAATTTCAACAACCGGGAAAGACCTATGGTTTTACCAACGTGTACATTATTTCGCCAATTTAACAGCGGATTCTATAGTAAATATCATGAAAAATAGTATAGTGGTGTTTGCCATTAGTTGAAGTAAACAAAAAATATTCTGAGTGCCCTGTAAATGTTTTTCAACAATCAACTCAAGAAATAGAAAAAAATATATCTACTTTAAAACTCATCAGTTCAGTATCAAAAGATCCCCTGATCACAATGGACTCTACAAAAGGTATAATTCGCACTATCAAAGTGTCCTCAACGAATTCATGTCAAGATCTTCAAATAAAAGTAAAGACGCGTGTAGGTTCAATAATTTTGAGATGAACAAGACACAATCAAACACTTCAAATTAATAAAAGCCGACGAATTCGCCGAGTATTTTGCTACAGCAGCTAAAATTTTGATCAAAGAAATTCCTACCAAATCTAAATTATCATGTAACATTCCAATGTATGGAAATTCCTTCTTCCCTACACCAGTTACAGAAGGATTTACAGATGTAATCACCCCACTGAAAAACACAAATTATTTTGATATACACGGTATAAATAGTTCAATGATCAAATGCATCCAACATTTGATTGCACCACCTCTCTCAATCGTACATGTTTCATTGAAGGAATTTTTCCTGTTACATTGAAAATGACTGAGATAATTCCAATATTTAAGGAAGGCGATATTGATTTGATAAGTAATCATCGTCCAATCTCAATTATTCCAAGTTTGGATGAAATTTTTGGAATTCCTATTAAAACGAGACTGCTGAGCTTCTTCGAAAATAACCTTTCATTACATGAAATTTAGTATGGTTTCAGGAAGAATCATTCCACAGTGAAGGCTGTTAGGAGCCCAGTGACCGGCGTGGTTCAAGGCTTTGAAAATAGTGAGTTTACATCTGTAACTCAGCAAAGGCGTTTGATTGCGTCGATCATTCGTTGCTAATGTGTAAACTTGGGATATATTGAGTTAGAGGGATATTATACGCTCTTCTCAAATTATATCTGAATGAAATTAATCAATATGTATATTTCAATGGAGTCTTTCATCACGGCAAAATTTGCTAATGGGTATACCTCAAGGATCAGTCCTGGGTCCTTTATAATTCATCATCTACGTGAATGATATATTCCAGGCTCTCTTGCCTCCTCATCGCATTCTCTTTGCCAGATGATATTTTATAATTCAGATACCAAAATCAGTAAACTACTTGGGAGTCAAGGAATGGCTTATATCATACAAACTAGTTGACAATCCAGACAAACCTCAAAAAATTATCTTCACTACAAATTCTTTTGTTTCTAAGTCCAATTGTGATGTATATAAATTGCCAAATTGCTAGGTATAACACTGGATAGTGGTCTGAAATGGTACAGTCATGTTAAAAACCTACGTAAGAAATTATCGACGCAGTTATTTTCACTATGTTATTTGAAGAGATCAATGGATCATGAGACTCACAAACCTGCCTATTATTCCCTTTTTCATTCGCACTTGGTATATGCCATCACTCTATGAGGTGTTTCACCGCAAGCAAAAATTTTCTTTATCTTGCAAAAAAGAGCTGTCAGAACTATTGTAGATTCATGCAGCAGTATTTTTCATAAGCTTGGTATAATGAGCTAACCAACACTTTTTGTATATTATCCTCCTTTGGAAATACATAACAATCTGGTCTCTTATATCAAACATAACGATATTCATAAATATCACATACGAAATAGTAACATGTTGACGCCTCCAAAATTTCGTCTTGCAACTCCAGAAAAAAATACACTGGATCTCTATACAATAATCTCCCAAATTATACCCACAATTGTTAACTCATTAGCTCACAGTGAATTCATTATCTCTTTGAGAGGTGTAACGAATTTTTTGTTCGACACACTAAATGAATGATTTTGATTCTAACGATTATAGAGAAACTCGGCATATACCTCCCAGATGAGTAACAAACAGAATTCCTTTTGATAAAAATATATTACAGTTTCCTGTATGATTTCCACTTACAATGGGTTCACAAAACCGCGACACGTGTTTCGCTATTACAATAGCTCCTTCAAGCAAGATAGCGAAACACGTGTCGCGGTTTTGTAAATTCATTGTCAGTGGAAATCATACAGGAAACTGTAATATACCTTTGTTAATATGGATTTTCATCAAGTATCAGCCAGTTCAATTCAAGAATTTCTATTGAGATTTTGCTGGGTTCTATACAGAAGCGAAAGAGTAGTAACTTAACATGGAAATTTTTGGTTTTGATTGGATAACTGTTAGATCACAGGAACGTTGATACTTACCTGAATGATAATATCGCATGTTATATAGTGAAAAACTTTTTTGTTACATACGATGCTTCTTTTGTGTCAGTAAGAAATCATCTTTCTCTAACATATGTGTTCATGAGGAGTACTGATTGTATTGTTCGGTAAAACGTGGAGGTTTGTTGATTAGTTTTCACTAATGTCTTTTTATACTGTTCAATATATCTCGATAGTTGATAATTATCAGTTATTAGTATTAGAATACATTGTATTGGTATTTACCTAGTTGTCTTTCCCTCGAAAACAATTTGTTTGTTTTGTGGCGGAACCACACTGATATACTGATCTTTTTTTTTCATGACAATTTTTTTTCTATCGAAGGATAAGATGTTTCGTGTTCGCCAGTCCAGCCGAGTGTCACTATTAAGAACTATGGCGGGTTGAAATAGCTGTTTAGCATTGGATTTGTGAATGCAATCATTTTGAAAGTGACAGCTTTTTCTGCAAGTTAACCAAGGAATGTTCGATGTTTTCAATTCAATGCATCGAATACGTCCTATTTTGAATGAAATAGACAAAAGAACTGAAAGAAAATGAGAAATGTCGCACGGAATAGAGAAAAATGAACGGTGCCCCATCGATATCAAACAAAGTGGACAAAAAGAGAAACTTCAGTATTACTAGTTCCTTCGGGTTTGGAGGCCGTCGTCCTTTGGAATTTCTTTCTGACGTTTCGCTAGCGCGAGTGACTAGCTTCTTCGAAGGCTCACTCATCTTGACTATTTTTCCGATGACTGGACATTTCGATTTCGTCGTCTGGAAACATGGAAGGGACGCTCTAAACCCTTTTCTAGACCACCTCAACGCTCAACACTCCAGCATCAAGTTCACCATGGAAACCGAACAGGACCAGCAGATAGCATTTCCAGATGTTCTTTCTGAACGATGTGGTGCTAGACTAACTCACAAAGTATACCGAGAACCCACGCACACTGATCCACCAACCCAGCCAAAAGAGCGGGGTCATATCTTTTCAGCCAGCCACCTTTTGAGTTCGTCTCTTTCTATCATAATCTTCAGCCTTCCTTTTTCCGCTTCGCACCACTCGAGGCTTCCTAATAGATCGGATCTATAGTTCGAGTCCATTCTGAACGTCATTCACTCTACCCATTGATGTGTCAAATCACGAAGGGTTCTTTGGAGTATGCCTACTTTGCCTTCGAATAGAAATAATTCAGTTGTTATTAAATAGTCTTATGAAATCAGTGGTTTTATTCCTCACAAAAAAGTATTTTGTCTGTTCCTATATTTTTTGGGTAATCCTGGGTTTGAAATAGAAAATGCACTACCGGATCAGTACAGATCTCGAAAACACACGGTATTGTCTTCCGGGGTGCACTCGTGAGGGTGTACATCAGAAATCTCATAATGAATCACTAAGAAAAAATAATCACATGAGGAATTCGAAAAAATCTATTGTCAGGTGAAAAAATTTACAATATTTTTAACGAATCCAACGTGGTGATTTCAAGAACTCTGAAAGGTGCATCTTTGTTATTGAGTAATTCGAATAACATGATCAAGATGATCCATACAACTTTTTCATTTAATCAATATTATCTACAGTTTCATATGAGTGTGATAGAAAGTGAAATTTCACATGTGAAATTGAATCCAGGAACAACACTAACCATCTCAACTCATAAATTAAACTTGGACAAACTCTTTAAATATTAAGTACTTCCGTGATCCCCACAAGATTCAACATCCGCACATCGAATGAAAGAAAATGTGTGGGGAGTCCTATACAGCTGAATGTTTCTTATTCCCATGTTTTTTGTTTCATTCGAAATGATGGGGGAGTACCAACATTTTCATTTTCAAATATTTATGAATTCCAGGGATACCCAGGGGAACATTATGTTGTGGATTCTGTGTGTGCGTTTCAGACGACTTGTCAAAGCAATTCTGCTCCATTCTTATAGAATCTGTTTTCATTCTCGAACGGAAATTTCATTTCACAGCCTACTGAAATCTGCATATTCAATCAGAATGGAAACACATTTGTGGAATATATATTGGAATCAGTGAGAAATTTCGGAACTCGGTTTTTTTTGTATGTACTCAAACTTTGACTGATTGAATCTTCAAATAAACTGAATTTCAAGAAGCAATTTACAAGCTGGTTGATTGAATCAGTATATCAAGAAGTGTAGTATGGAATTTATCAAAATATAAAAACGCGTTCCAAATCCCGTGAATTGACGATTTCTGTGACTTTTTTCATCGGTATTTTTAACGGAGATTAAATATTATTATTGAATATTGATTATTCCTCATAAGTAAATGTTCTGCAATTGATGATGGAAAGAGTATATTCGTTCATCAGTGAGTTCAAAAAGTAGAAATAAAATATTTATCCCATATTCTCCAACAATCCTAGACAAATGCAACATGAGAGTTTTGTTGTATATTTTTAAGAGGAGATTTCCACAGGAGTGAATAAGATGGCTATTTCATTCAAATTTTCAACTGCTTATTATCTCTGTTGCTGGAATGACAGAAATGATATAAGAATTCAACCTTATGAATAATCTGTTGTAGTGTTTTTACCATCAAAATGAAACGCCATCTACTAGATGAGCAAAGACAGAATCAAGACACCCAAATCTAGAGATCTCTATAGCATTTGGCACATCGTAGAAGCAAAATATAACGGTCGACCTGTGGCGGAAAGTAATATTTGATGGGGCAAAATATATGGAACGTTTCGATTTCAGTACGAAAGAGGTTTTCATATAGATTCAACTGGGGTTATATTCACACATATAATGACTTTTATTCTTTTGTTTTGAAAATGAGTATGCCATGTTCATTTTCATCAAATGGAATACTTGACTGTTAATTATTCAGTTCATTGAATGGGAAGGATGGTTATGAACGTGGAACACATTTCTCATAGCATATTCAAGTAATACACCAGGCGGAGTGACATGTTTTTCCAATCGTGAAATGCGAAAAATTTTACATCGACAATTCTAGACCAATGAAATGCGTATTTTGTCTCCCGTTACCATGACAACTTAGCTTTTCATCGGCTAATCATAATTTTTTTGTCGTAGAGAGAGAATTAAATGTACCTAACACTTCACTTACTCTGAGCAATAGTAAACAAAATGTTGCGTTCAAATTTAGCACAGGCGCAATTTGTCAGACTAATGAAAATACAAAATTGAGCCACATGACACTTCACTACCACTATTACTGTGTTTGAAAAAAGGAGTACGGATCTTGTGTGGTCTTTCGTTTATCATTGCATTACTGACCTTTTAGGACGATGATATATTCCTGTGGTAATTAATTTTCTGAATTTGTTATTTGTCTAATCGGTAGAACCTGAAACAAATGTGAATTTGGGTTCAAATTCACAGTAAGTGGAATCGTGATTACTACTATGATAATTTCATTCGTCATTGTGGTTGGTTAGCATGTTTTATTGTGATTCTCTTTTAGTTATCCATGTTCATTTTTATGACCCACAAAAACAAATTCAATCGATACCACGCGAGACTTCCATGCACTTACTCAAAAATTCTGAAGATCTTTCAACGTGAGAATTCGTTTTCGGAATATGAAATGTCTCTATTGATTCATTAACCTATTGAACTTTCTACAATGATATGTATCGCCAGAGTCTTGCCACGATCGCCAAAAAATGTTGTGACTCAGATGAAATGCTACCCTTCATTCTCCGAGTCACTGGTTCTGATAATTGAGATACCAACAGTACTGAGTATTGAAATTGAAATGGTCTGAACTGAAGTATTTTATAGTCAGTATACGCAAAGATAACAATCTAAACATTCTTATCTTTTCCTAGGAAAAATTTGTCTCGAGTAATCAATGCTAAAAATTTCGGATATTTTACGGTTCATTTCTCAGAAAATGGCACAGGTGGAGTTTCAATATTATTCGCTTGATTTCTTTGGAAAACGTTTCAACTGATTCTATCGTTATCGCCCCTGATATAATACAAAACTGTAACTGTTCACGGGTTATTCAATAAACTACGCCTCCCAATATGACTCATTTATCAATGAGTGGCAATCGTAAATTACTCAGGCAACAAAATGGTTATTTGAACAAGAAATACAGGGCTCTGGTTATTGTGCAAATCACTCCGAATCATGCATTTCATTTTTGAGTCGCAATTTTTATTTTCGTGTTTCTAGGGTTCAAATGATGAAATGCACTTATCATAGATACCAGTGAATGATCAGCATTGAACTTTTATGGATGATAAAATGCAATGAAAATAAATTGGCCAAACCAGTGACAGATATTTCGACAGAAACCGCGTCCCGTAAATATAAATCAACAAAAATTTTTCATTCACCGAACGCTTAATTTCTGACAACACAAACCAAACAGATCAACGAAACAAATCTACAGACTGTTGTAATGAACCCGCATATGCTTACAATGTTTTTTTTATTATATATGTCACACTACTGTTAAGTATGGGGAGAGTTATGTGGTTACACGTGAAAGTAGCTTTAGATAAATCTTTCCTTATCAGCTATCATCCAATGAAGACATTTAAGTATAATTATTATCAATACGACGTAGTTCTCATTCACAGAAACTGTGGTAGACCATGAGAAGCTTCTTTACACTTGTTTAGATTCAAAAATCATTTCCATGAAAAACTTAGAGGCGCTAAGCTGTGACAAACCTCGAATTCGAATATGACAGAAAAATGTGTTGCGATGTTCTTAGGCTGGCAGTGTCTGATACAAGAAAACAGTTTTCAGACGTGCAATTCGTTGAGCTGAGAGATAATGAGAGTTTGTAGAGTTATTGTGTTGAGAATATATTCTGTTCAATGTTTTTTATGATAGGTAGGGTATAAGTTATGGTTTTCCCATACTCCATATATCTCATAACATACAATATAGGTGTTTTCTTCAAAGAAGATTGAATTCGAACCCGTTCATTGACGTTCAACGCCATCTGTTGACAGGGTAACCAATGTCCAGGATATCGAATCTGAATCCTTGATCAGAAAAGTAGGAATCAGCGGTAAACTCCAGACAAGCTCCTTGGATAAGCAGATGATTCCTTCAATTTGAATTAAACTGATTTTAGTGAATGTATACATTCTTCTTGAATTCTCAAATTCAATTTCATCACACCCGTACTCGATTTGTTTCCTTAGTTATTTTCCATAGTGTTAAACTGACCGGAAACGGCTAGTAGGGAACCACTTCTTGATTGGTCCATTCTATTTCGAGTGTGACGTTTCGTCTTGCGTATGCGTTAGGAATATTTTTTTTTTCAAATAGGCACCAAAGGGCTCGCCCCCCAACCGAATTTCCGGCATCTTCGAGATTGAAGATTGGAAATGTTCTAGCTAAAAACGGCCATTGATTTTCTTGCTGTGAGTTCAGAAGGTTCCTATCAGAAAATGAATTGTTGATTAGACATCTCTCTGAGGAGTAAATTCCATAGGTATACTAAATGTGAAAATCAGTGACAGTTAAATACTGTTTTGTTGAGTAGTGGATTCGTTCTGGCCTTTTCACCCTTTTTCAGGGATCAAAGAACTTCAAAGCCATCGTTGGACTATCCGATTCAAAACTAGGCTGTTGAAGTGTTGAATCATCAGAGGTTTTCCATTTGTATAATAGTAATGGAGATTATCCGTAGAATTCGGAAACCAGAAGGAGAAAAACTTGTCCGAGCCCCGATTGTTATCTTGAAGTGGAACAAATCTTCTAAGGTAGGAGATTTTTTTGTACGGGATAGAACTCTCTCGACATCATTCGTACCAGGTTACGAGGTTTAAGCTGCCTAGTTGAATACACCTGGAGACCCTCTACTACTGCTTGACCGGGAAAGTCTGAAGACACGCAAGTACCTGAAACATCAAAAACTGAATAAATACTTTGGTTCTTTTATTTCAAATAAATCTGAGTGGTACTGAATACCCCATTTGGTTGTAAAGCGGAAATTAAGCCAAAGTTTGGTAAATTTTACAAATACATTTCATCTTGCGTCTGCGCTTCCCGGCCAACAGCTAATTTTTTTGAGCAAAGAAAACTATACTTACTGGCGGTATCACTTTCTGCTTCTTTTTGTTTTCCTTTCAAATAGTTGGTAGGTGAAAACTTTCTCAGCAAACATTGGATTACGAATACCTTGTACGGATTGAAAATTTATTGATTTGTATTATTTGCAAACTTATTGAAATCTTGTTTGGTATAGCATTTTTCTTTGGCTGTTGTATTTGAATGATACTTGATACTTGAACCAAGTCTTGAAATCTTATTTGATATAACCTTTCGTTTTTGTACATGGGATAAAAATTCAGTTACTTTTACACGATTGCATAAGTTCTGCTGTTGACGTTGAATTCAAATAGGTCCTTTTTTTGAGTAGTACTCTTTATCCCGCTGGAAAATATTTATTATATTGAATATATCAGTTGATTTGAATTGTGGCTTGTCTTTTTTTATCTCCGTTGGTAAGTTGGGGATGAATGTATACTGATTTTGAGGGCAATTCAATTTACCTGGCGCTCAAAAAAGAAAAAAAAAACAATAAACAATGTGAGGAACCCAACCCTTCCTTACTGTTGCTGACCGTTTGCCCTAACTGTCACCGTGACAACTCATTAATTGTAATCGACGCTTCAATGTGACTCTAAGGTTACATTTCCGGCGCCCAACGTGAAAATTTTAAGAAAAATCTGAGATCGAATTTTTTTCTCCTCAAGATTATTTGACTTGGACATATTTGAAAATTCTTGAAATTCACAGCAGTTAATGTTAAATTATTTGTTAAGGACAAAGTGTTCTTGTATTCTTCAGTACAGTTTGAATTACCTTTCACTGAACTTTGGCATTCACGTATATTACTTATTACTTATTTTCATTGGACGGGACTCATTCTTATTTTAATAATGGCTCGTGAAATGGGGATCAATCGGCTAGACAAAGAAGAGCTCGGCACTGCTATAAGAATGGAAAGGAGTGGGGATAGCCTGCTTTATCCTGTGCACCCATATTCGTTCGGAGAGGATAAACAAGCCGTCAATGACAAGCTGACTGAAATCGTAGTTTTATCGGATTCGTTGACGGGATGTAGGACTTCAAGCGAGGCCGTGAAGTTGCAGACGAAATCAGCTCACGTCTTTGGAAGAATTGATCGAATGAATTCAACTGGATATTCCGCGAAAAACAGTCGGAAGGAAGCACTAGTAGCATTAGCTCTCCCATCATTGGGACGTTTCAACGATGAATTGTACATGGTGGATATCAACTCATCTACAGTACACGTTCCAGCTGCTCTCAATCAGCTCGAGACACGTGGAAGTGGAGAGGAATGTTAGTCAAGTGGATGCTGGATCTACACAGACGAGTTCTAACCTAGCAAAACAGATTGTTTATTATCGCTGTCGAACTCCAGGTCACAAAGCGATTGGTTGTGCCTTGCCTAGGAGACTACACTGCTTTGGTTGCAAACGAGATGGTTTCACCAAGAATAATTGCCCAGATTATTCCAAGAAGGAAAATGGGCGAAGTCATCCTTGATACGTCGAGGTAAGAATGAACCTACTCGACAACTCTGCTCACACCTGTTTTGAAATATATTCTTGAACATGTCGATCATGATGAACGTCCCTACCTTAAGGTTGAGGTCATGGGTTACGATATGCTGGGACTCTTGGATTCGGGAGCTTCGGCTACAATTTTAGGAAGCTATGGAGGGGAGACTGTGAGAAAATTAGGCATTGTTTTGGACACGTCAAGAAAAGGTTTTTTGTACTGTCGCGAATGAGCAAACCTGTGAGAGCAAAGGAGTTTGTCAGGTACCTTTTTGAGTTCGAGGAAGAGTTGAACTTGTTGATGTTCTTGCTTAAGCTTAAGCCAACATTTCATCCTTGGAACCAACTTCTGGAAAGCCATGGGAATAGTTCCAGACTTGAGGTACAACTAGTGGTATTTCTCCAAAGAGGAATATGATCTGAATGTAGTGGATCACTTAGGGGGTCGAACGGTTCTGACAGAAATGGGGGAATTGCGACTGAAAGCACTGATAGTTCGCAATAAGGCTTGGATGGGAGACCGGCTTGGACGCACAACCAAAGCAGAGCATGTAATAGTGACAAATCCACCACCGATAAAGCAGAGGTATTATACTGTATCCTCAGTTATTCAGAAGCAGATTGACAAGGAACTAGACGCTATGTTGAAAATTGATATTATTGAAAGGTCGAATAGCGCCTGGTCCTCCCCCGTTTTGCTGGTGAAAAAGAAGGACGATTCTTACCGCTTCTGTGTCGACTACCGTAAGCTGAATGCAGTGACTGAACGAGATGGATACCCTCCGCCTCACATTTCTCATACTCTTGATAAGCTACAAGATGCACATTACTTATATTCCTTAGATATACAATGTGCCTTCCGGCAAGTTCCGGTTGCAGTTTTCCTTATACTGCCTTCACCGTACCTTCGATTTAAAAGGATGCCCTTTGGGTTGCGTAATAGCCCTGCCACTTGGCAGAGATTGATAGATCAAGTTTTAGGACTCGAGCTCGAACCTCATGTCTTCGTCTATTCAGACGACATTGTTGTGGTAACACAAACTTTCGAAAAACATCTCTCCGTTCTAGATGAAGTCTTTTGAAGGCTGCGGGAAGCTAATCTGACCGTTAGTTTCGAGAAATTCCATTTCTGTCGCCCGGAAATGAAATATTTGGGACATGTCGACAGCAACGGACTGCACGTTGGTCCCGACAAAGTGTAATCCATGCTTCAACTTCCTACCCCGACCACCGTGAAAGATGTCGGCAGATAAGTGGGAACTTTTTCGTGGTACCGGAGATTTGTGCCTGAGTTCGCTTCTCTGATGTCACCGGTTACCGCTCTACTGGAAACAGGACGTAAGGATCAAAGAATGCCTCATCGCAGCACCTGAGTTCGCTTCTCTGATGTCACCGGTTACCGCTCTACTGGAAACAGGACGTAAGGATCAAAGAATGCCTCATCGCAGCACCTGCACTCAGTTGCCCGGATTATGATTTACCATTTTATCTTTTTACAGATGCCGCTGGTTTTGGCATCGGCGCAGTTCTAACCCAGAGTCTTGAAGGGGGCAACAGAGTTATTTTTGTTATCCGAGTAGGTCTTTGACCAAGCAAGAACGAAATTTTTCCACTACCGAGAGGGAATGTTTGGCATTTCTTTGGGCGGTAGAGAAATTGAGGCCATATTTGGATGCCGTACCTTTCACTGTTTTTATGGACCATTATTCTTTGTTGTGGCTCCAAAACTTGAAGGATTCCACGGATAGACTTGCCAGGTGGGCGTTTCGTCTGCAGCAGTAAGATTTCAAAATCGTACACCGTAACCACGTGATTCCAGACGCTTTGTCTCGGTCGGTTCCCGTTATTGATGTTGTTACTACTGCAGAAGAGGATTCCATCTAGGATAAGTGGTATCTGAGACTCAGGTAGAAGCAGGCGAAGAATCTCATAAAGTTTCCCCAATGGAGAGTTCATCAAAATATGTTGTTTAAATATGTGAATCCGAATATTCCGGAATCAGGGGATGCATCTGATCCATGGAAAATGGTCATTCCGAAGGAAAGAAGACCTAATATTTTGGCGGAGGCTCATGATACATCCACTTCGGGTCACATGGGTGTGTTTAAAACATATCATCGTATAGTAGAAAGGTATAACTGGCCTAAACTTCGGTATGACTTGTCCAGATTTGTGGGTAGATGTTCAACTTGTTCGGCTTATAAACCAGACCTTGGAAGGCCTTAAGGTCTTATGACCGCTCAGCCTAGAGTAACAAGACCATGGGAGATGATCTCAACAGATTTTATGGGTCCCTCACCTTGATTTCTCAAGGGTAACAAATTTATACTGGTGGTGACTGATTATTTTAGCAAGTTCTCTTTAGTGTTTCCTCTCAGGACATCGACAGCAGATGTGCTTGTGAGAAAGTTAGAAGAAATTGTTTTCCTTGTCTATGGTGCGCCTTGCCTATTGATAACGGACCTCAGTATCGTTCGAAACAGCTCCGTAAAATAGCTGATGAATATAAAATGACTGTTAGATACAACGTAAACTATCAACCGCAGGCCGACCCCACCGAGAGGGTGAATCGAACTCTGAAGGCGATGTTGGCTATGCTTGTTTCAGAAAACCATTGTACCTGGGATGTAAGCTCACCTAAGACTAGCTGCGCATTGAGAACAGCTAAACACGAATCGACCAACTATTCACCGTATTTTATAAATTTTTAATAAAAAAAACTTTTTCGTAAACGACTACGAATCTGAAGTTGAACCATCTCGACCCGAAGGGTTCAAGAAGCTTTTTTCTGGAGTTAGGCAGAGATTGGATGCGGTAGCGAGACGGAGTGCAATGGCGTGCCAACCAGTGTAGCGCAAGAATTTTGTCTCGTCTGATACGGCGACATTGATACCAAAGTATGTGAGACCCTATAACGTGAAGAGAAAAGTATCACCATGGACTTATGAGTTGATGGACAAAGATGGAAAACATAAAGGTGTTTGGAATATAAAGGATTTTAAGGAAGAATTTTCCGCTAGCACAGATGAAAATTCACTCCAGTGATTTTTTTTCAAGTTGACATGGGATGAAGATCTAGTAGCTGAAGATACACTTTGTTTCGATTTGGTATTTCAGGTCCATGACAGTAATTCTGCTGTTGAGGAATGTTATTTCAAAAATGCGTGGGTTGTTCTTATAGTTGAGTTGCATTTTGGAAATATGTGCTATCCGTCTGTTGTCCTGAATTATTTTGGTAGGTTGGCTCTGTCATTTTTCTCTTTACGTACCTCTTTTCTAGCTTCTCTGGCAAAATCAAGGTTCACTATGCTGGATAGGGGAATTTGTTAAGTATGATCCATGAGTTCTGTCTTGTCTCTCGTTTTTTTTGTTCCATCTCAACTCTATTTTCTTTAGCATCCCGAAGACTGATATGAATGATGGACTATAGTATTTTTGTTGACCGCCTCCCTATTGTTGTTATTGAAGATAACTCCCCACCCTGTTTTTGTTATTTTTTTGAGGATGGTTGTTCTGGAGAGCTTCATAGAACATCTGATGTTCCATACAGAATCTCAGTTCGGTCCTAGGATACATTGGGTCCTTAGAGAGCACCACCAGAAGAATCATTCTTTTGTCCTAAAAGGTTATCCATCAATAGGGCTGCATCTGTACTTGAGGGACCTCCTTCATGTCAGTCTCTGGATGTGGGTGGTAATTATTTTCCTGTACCACCTTTACTACAAATCAGGTGTAGATATTTTTATTTCAAATCTATCCTCGGGTTGTTTTATGAATTTCTCCAGCTCAGTACCTCTTCAAGGGCTGAGTTGAATTTTGGAGTTCAGGCAGTTAATAGGCCTTAACTATTGTTGGTATGGCAGCTCCCAGATGCTGGACAATTTCTGTGTGGGTTGGGCTTGGTGGATCGTTTGGGCTGTTGGGGTTCGCTTCTGAGTTGTTCGGAGACTGGACGTTACCAAAAAACGAGACGCTCCATGCTACTTGGTCCGTGCAATTTTGGTTTTGTTGAATCCTCTTCCATTCCACAACCAACCATGGCTGGTTTTCGGATGATTCGTGGCAGAGTCGGATAGCTGGAGTGGTCTGACGGGCCGGGTTCCATCCACAGAAATTTGCTGAGGGGTGATAAAGTTGAGGTGCTTTGTCATCGTAAATATTAAGCCTCCATTCTGTTAAGGATGATAGGATTTTGAGGTTTATATAGTTTTTTTCATTTGAAAACTCCACACAAATAAAATCAACCGATTCCTGTTGATTTTCTTCAAGTAAGGGAGGAATTTGTAACGCGATAAATCTCTACTTAGTATGGATAGCCCAAATTGTTAGAGATATGCAGCTATTGTTACACATTCTCGACATTTCTCAATATTTAATGCTTTTTGTTTTCACATTGGTTTTTATCCTTATCGTTACCTGTTCATCATCCACCATAGCACGGTTATGGCATCATCTTCATTCTGCAAACGTTGTCTTATTCATGTAAATAGTTCGTTCATTATTTGAATTAATTCAGATTGAAGAGTCGTATTGATTAACTTCTGATAGCCTTTTCTGAGGTAGACCATAAAGAAGCTGTGTATCGTCATGCGTATGCGTTAGAAATTTTTCTTTCAAATAGGCTCCAAAGAGCTTGCCCCCCAACTGAATTTTTGGAATCTTCGAGATTGAAGATTGGAAATGTTCTAGATGACAACGGCTATTGATTTTCCCGCTATGAGTTCAGAAGGTACCTATCGAAAAATAAATTGTTGATCATACATCTTTTTGAGGAGTAAATTCCATAGGTATACTGAATGTGAAAATCAATGCCAGTTAAATACTGATTTGTTGGGTAGTGGATTTGTTTTGGCCTTTTTACCCCTTTTCGAAGATCAAAGAACTTCAAAGCAATCGTTGGACTATCCGATCCAAAACTAGGCCGTTGAAGTGTTGAATCATCAGATGTTTTCCATTTGTATAATGGTATTGGAGATTTTTCGTAGAATTCGGAAACTAGAAGGAAAAAAACTTGTCCGAGCCCCGATTGTTATCTAACAAACCCCTCTAAGGTAAGAGGTTTTTCCCTAGTACGGGATACAACTCTCTCGACGTCATCCGTACCAGGTTATAAAGTTCAAGCTGCCTAGTTGAATACTCCTGGTGACTACTGCTTGACTTAGAAAGTCTGAAGACCTGAAACATCGAAAACTGAAAAAATACTTTGGTTTTTTTATTTCAATGAAATCTGACTGGTACTGAATACCTTAAGTGCTTGTAAAGCGGGAGTTAGGCCGAAGTTTGGTAAATTTTACCAGTACATTTCATCTTGCGTCTGCGTTCTGGGCCCACAGCATAAGACTTTTTTTTGCGCGAAGAAAACTATACTTACCGGCGGTATTACTTTCGGCTTTTTTTTTGTTTGTCGAAATAGTTGGTAGGCGAACACTTTCTCAGCGAACCTTGGATTACGAATACCTTGTACGGATTGAAAAATTCATTAATTTGTATCATTTGCCAACATAATTGAAATCTTGTTTGTTCTAGCCTTTTTTTTAGCTGTTGTACTTGAAAGATACTTGATACTTGGACCAAGTCTTGAAATATTATTTGATATAACCTTTTTTGTACTTGAATGATACTTGATACTTGAACCAAGTCTTTGTTTTTGTACTTGAAATGAAAATTCAGTTACTTATACACGATTGCATAAGTTCTGCTGTTGACGTTGAATTCGAATATGTTCCTTTTTTTTTGACTAGTAGTCTCCATCCCGCTGAAAATATTGATTATATTGAATATATCAGTTGATTGGAATAGTGGCTTGTCTTTTTTTGATCTCCGTTGGTAAGTTGGGGGTATGAATGTATACTGATTTTGAGGACAATTCAATTTACCTAGTGCTCAAAAAAAAAACATTGTTAGGAACCCAACCCTTCTTCACTGTTGCTGACCATTTGCCCTAACTGTCACCGTGACAACTCATCAATTGTAATCTACGCTTCATTGTGACTCTGAAGTTACATAATTATATGGATTTTCCCAAAAAACATTTTCAAAAATCAATGATTTTAGCAAATTTCCATCAATATACACAAAAATCAATGGCAAAAATGGATGTTAACGATAATGTTAATATCTGGATTTTTCCGTCGTGTTCTGGTTTAATATTTCATCCTCAGAATCACGGCTCCTTTTGCAAATTATGAAATTTTTCTACGGTCAATATGTCAGCAATTTCATTGTTATTATCAGAGTATTAGTGTTTTCTTTTACAGATTTATTCAGAAAAATGAATGATTCAAGTGATCAATCTATTAACGACACTCCCCCAATGGAGCTGATACATTCTAGGAGATTGCAGTGCTGTTGACCTCAGAAAAATTTTTCAGTTCAAGAAATTTCATCATTATTCCAGATATGATGGAATGTTTCCCAAATTCAGTGATTCATCACGAATGCACTCCATCCAGAAATAATAGACTAGACATAAGATTCCAGTTACTCTTTTCTATCCACGTATAATTTATAAGACTGAAATATCTCAGAAGCGAGTACTTTAGTAGAATGTGTTTTATTCGACCCCCTGTAGGGAGAGATCAGGGCGTGTTTGGAACAAGTCCAACAGCGCACACTACAAAATAACAAGATTCAGACGAATGCATTGCAATTCAATTCACTCGCACACACAACTCCAGATTGTCGTCCGTGTCATCAAGGCATCAACTATTTCAAATTTCGATTATACTCGGGGATCTCTGCCTCTTGGTGTGGAGTCTGAAAAAATTAAATATTTATTGGTTGTTATATTGATTCATGATCTCATAAAATAATATATCACTTCCAAGAATCATATTATGTGGAGGGGCATGCAAGCAGAAAGTCAGAAAATAGATGAGCAAGTAAGCCCTTTATTAGACCCCGCAGAATCCGAAAATACTGAATGCCAAAGCGATAATATCGCTCGATCGAAAGAAAGATATCCAGAATGCATTTTAGATGGCACAAAATTCAATTATAATTCCTGGAAAGTTGGTATTTCCACAATTAAGTAGTCCTGTGTCCGGTTTTGGGGATGAAAAACCCGACTGGGTGCTCAAAATAATTTTCAAAATGTCACTTCGTGTTCGACTTTCACTCTTTTTGTCAAAATTATCAAAATTCGATTATTTCTCATTCGAGGATGGAAAACACGTTTGTTAACGGAAAGAAAAAATTATCATTCATTCAATTCATAAATTTAAATAATTACCAAGTATTTCTTCATATATCTGATTGGGTTTTTCCGCAGTTTACCCAGCAAATACGCCACTGCAAAATCAGCAAGAAGCCCCATAGCGCTTCGTCACCTGAGATTATCAGCCTACTCTGGCCTGCACAAGGCTTTGCCTTCCGGGGGCACTCTTTTGATGAAATATATAAAATGTTCCAGAACCGTTCCAGAAAATCAGATAAAAAATTCGACTGACATATATTTTTGTTATGTACCTCCTTCCGATAAACCTTTTCTTTAAAAACACTGACGTTATTGCATTGAGTATCATCCTGCATAAAAACATGACGTAAGCCATCGAAAAGAGTGAAATAAAAATGAAATAAATCACAAACAGAGGAAACGATAACCCTGTATAAATGCAGCAGTATATAACTCATATATACTAAAGATAAAATGTACTAACAAGGCTGAAGCTGACGACAAACAGAATAGATTATTTTGAAGCTTTCTGTTCATATACCAAGTAACAACTGGTTTCAAATATGAATCGCACAAAATCTCGTAGAGGGAAAGTTCAAAGTTAGTCGTTGAGCTCACTTGATGACTGACTCAAATCAAATCGTTTGAAGGAAAAATTTGTTCAGGCCAGTCTCAAGTAGGCAGAATACAATTACTGTCCTGGCTAATACCATGGAGGGCGTTGAATCAGATCCAACAAGTCTCAATGCAGGATCTATCACTGAAGAAATTCTTGTACATGCTCTGACGATACAACTGCTGGAACTAATTTTCAATCATTATGACGTGTATATTTGTAGAACGGTTTCGTGCCATTCAATCTATCAAAAAGATCAATGTGTTGACCAAAAACCGAAATATTGAAAATGAATTAGTGAAATGAAACAAATTCAAATGAAGAGATATGAATTAAAAAGAACAAATGTTGAAACCAAGTTTCGAGTTCAGTGTACTCACCTTTCGATCGCTGGTATAAAGAGGACGATTGCGGATACCAGCGATGGAAACGTCGTCAGAACACTCAACTCCAAAAGTTGTTTCAGCAATTGTTCATATGAATTCATATTTTTTCGTTTGAATTCATTCGATTTCACTATTTCACGTCAAATATTTCAATTTTCCGATAAACTGAACTTTCAATTTTTCATTCACAAAATCGATTTCAATCTCTTTGTTTCGACTTGGCCTTATTCAAATGAATTTTTGAACACATGTATATGACGGGAATTTTCTGCCACATTTATATCTATTCGGTTGACTTCTGAATATTCATTTTCAAAGTTTGAGGTTTTACTCTTTGTTTGCTTCAGCTTGTGATTTAATTCCATCATTCGTTATATATTTCAATTTTTTTCATCTCATAAGTTTTTTGCATCATGTTTCAATATAGTAAATAAGAACCACATATAAGCAAACATTCGAATTATCTATGATCATATTCATCAAACAAAGTTTTTATGGAATATTCTCTGCAATCGAATGTTCTCTCAGAATGTTTCCAGAATATTCATAATATCTGAGCTTACCAACTAAGTTTTGCACTCGATCTGTAGGAATACTCATCAGGTTTCAAGTGAGTGATGTGTATAAAATAAGTTTGCTCCAACAAAAATTTCAAGGATTAGAAACTGTCAGAACTATGTGCAAAATGAATATTGTTACGGGATATTTATTTTTCGCATACTGGGACGGGGGGTGATAAACAATTGCTTTTATAGCATACCCAATGTCAAAGGAAGATCTTTTTATTTGTATTTCTGTTGTTATTCTTATATGTGAAAAAATAATATTGGAATCTACACAACTGTAGGGAAGCAGAAGTTGCTGCATTACTAAAAACCGTGTATAAGAACTACGTACGACGAGCTAGCAATTTCTCGTATACCTAGAAAAAAGCATATTACTTATCTTCGTTGACTTTCTGGAAATAAAACCTGCTCCTGTTCTTGAAAATGATCTGGAATCAGCTTTTTTCAATGCTTCTCCTCGAGAATCTGACAAAGACATGATATGTGACATGGCATTTGATCATTGTGGGTTTTCTCTCTGCTGAAAATGAAAAAGAAAGAGCTTTGAATTCGTATATTATTTTCTCAAATTCTTGAAGGAATAAGATACGTAGTATTGAAGCAAATATACCAATCTGCCCCAAGAACAAATGATGTAAGAATTTCAAACCATGATGAAAGCAGATTTTTTTCCATTTTTGTCTTCTCTTATTACTTTCTATTGCTATTATTCGAGTGTCATTCTATTTTAATGTGTGATCTCCATCGGTGGTAATGATGTTTGCTGATGATTTGAAACTACCAAGATGTATGTTCCTGTTTATATGTTTCACCACACTAACAAGGAATTCTATTAATGTGATTTTTTGCGTTTCAACTGAAGTTAGCTGGTTTTGTATGTGTCAGTTTTGAAAGTGAAGTTTTCATTGCTGTATGTGTTGTTTCAACATCATACATATTGTAGATTTGTTCCATGTATTTCGACTTTCAATTGTCGTTAATTTTTTTTACCTGTAAAACCACTTGTATTCGAATTAATTCCGGAAATGTTTTCGAGGTCAAGAATATTATATTTTCCTTGAATCATTCATGGGCAAGAAAAAATTTCCAAGGATAATTCAAATACGTGTCATATTCGGTAAGGAAATTTCACCCCTCACTGCCTACCTAGAGAAGATTTGAATTATCTATATTGGTAACAATGCAAGGCTACCGCCGGATGTCATCTGGTATTCTTGTTAAACATCTCAATGAACATGGACGACGAAAAGAGATTCATATCAAGAGAAAATGACGACTTGGACATCTGGTTAGTCTCTTAGTACAGCAGTAAACACTCAGAATGATGAAAAGTAATCCCGATTCCACCTACAGTCGATATAACCCAAAACGACAAAGCACGTTCCTTACGTATGATATAGATCTCAATGCACGATCAAGAGTGTCCATGACCACAGACTCCACAAATGGACACATTTCGAGATATGACTACTTCAATATTAAGTTTTTGTATTTTGGAACATAATTAGTTTCCTCTCATAATTGGGAAAAATGCAATTCAATTGATTTCAGTGCAGAAATCGATTCAGAAACTCTTCTTAATTCGTTTCAGATGCTCCCATTTGAATAAATTATCATACACTGTTCGTCACTGACGATGAACTGGACTATTATTTTCAGCTTTCATATTACCGTTTTCGTAGAAAGAAAACCTTCCCAATTGCTCTAGGTATCACAAAATCACTCAACTCATTCAGCTGTGATTCAAATGATATGTTGTTTAACCAGAAATTCACGTTTCGTCCCTCCAAACTTGGATTTGTGGTCAATTACCAGAGGAATATTACAAAATTTTCAAATACCTTGCATAATTACCATAATTTCAGCGGAGAATCAATATATTTTATGAAACTAAATATGTCCAATATCAAAATCAAAGATTTTCCTTACAAAAAATCAAATAGTCTTTATCGTCAACTGAAAAACTGTGTACCTGAATAAAATAGAGAATTCAGACAATTTCACGGATCAATTAACAATTAGAAATGATCGGGTATATATTTACTTGTGACTAGTCGATAGGAGTTTTAATCTCGTCAGCGCACATTGTCAATACGATTTTGTAGATGCTCATTTTGCATTTTCCACTATTTTTCTGAAGGCCAGGAAAATATTTCAGATTTTTTTTATCAGATTCAATATATATCGTGTGTATCGAATATTACTTTCTCAAATGCCACAGTACTCCCTTGCCAATATGGTACGACGGGCAGTGGAATAATAGGAATTCCTTCTTCTTGCTCAATTTCATGAACGAATTGTCTACACAATAAATCAAAAATAGAGAGCTATGTGTAAAAAAATGTTTATTTGCTCAGGGAACATTTTCAATAGATACACCTCTTTTATAAAAGTTATCATTTCAATTATTTTGATAAGGAGAATAAAAAAGTCAGGAAATAGTTCGTGGAAAAAAAATATAGAAAATTAATTCACTCACCACAAAAAATCAATTCGTAACAATACAAACCTAAACCCTATTTCGTTTCGAAAAAGGAACTCTGTTTGAACTATTCACTCATTCAAACGCTAGCTGTCTCGCTAGCTGTTATATGCTTTAGATATCGGTCGTACCACTGTACTAATCTATAGCTCTCTGAATAGTTGAATGAAATGAAGTCAAACTAAAACTTGGGTATGAAACGTAAAACTTTCGAATAATTTTTTAAACTGTGAATTCTTTTGGAATGCGCATTTTATCGATATGCATCAGTGTCGGATCACCTGATAGTGGGCCATCTAAATCCTCTGAAGCAATGTGCGTTCAGCGTGATTGAACAAATACCATGGCCGTAATGATGGGAAGACACAGGTACCATTAATTCTGTAGCGCATCGTGTAGATAAGAGCTTGCGTTGCGAGTAATGGCCAGTCGCAATTATATGCATCCATTGTGAGCAGAGATAAGCTAATAACGACGTAGGCAAAAGATTTATAGTTGCGTCGATGGCCTGTGAATATGGAAACTGTTGAATACTGATTGGAGATATTTTGGAAATTTGCACAAATAGCAGCGTATCTAATCGCTCTGTGGGGAAAATAACACATATCAAGTCTGGAACTTCATCTTTCATCTCATGAAAAAATCTGTTTTCTTTTACTGGGGCCATATGTTGATTGATACAGTTGAAAAAAATTTGCCTAGGTTTGGAAACTATCTTGTTCTTCAACATTTGGAAAAAATATGATATCGTGAATCATGATTATTTATAGTGTTGTTTTCAATCAATTCTGTATACTCAGTAGGCATTGCAAAGACGGAATATCAAATCTCAACCTATGATATCAGTTTCAGACATCAGAATACTTGTCAAGTTTGGTGCGGACAATGTTTATCTTGGACAGAATGGGTTCTGACAAACACTCTTTGTTCCAGAAGTTCTTCCATTCTACAACTCAGGATAATCAGGAATGGAGCCCCTGTTTCAGATAACTAAGAAGGCTGTTGTAGGCTTATGAGATAGAAACGATGTGAAACCCACTAGAATACATCAGTGCTTGGTTGATTGATTTTCTCAATTTCTTGTAACTCACTGGTGCTAGTTTCATCCTAGACACTAACGTTTCTTGTCTTCTCAATCTTCTCCGAGAAGACATTCCAATTTCAGTACCGAAATAAAATACTGAAATAAAACTGAAGTGAAAACTATTTTTCTTGGCCTAGAACTGACAAAAACTCCAGGTGTTGATCAGGTAAGAACAGAAAATGACAGCGACTGTTGACCACATAGCCGAATCAATGGTATAAATATAAAGTGAATCGCTAGAGATGAGATTTCTCTAATTTCATTCAAAGAACCTGTCATTCAAGGAGTGTATGAATTTGGAAATGAACAGAACGTTTCCGAATCCTGTCCTTTTTCCCTGATATCGAACACTCTCAAAATATTCGAGAGCATTGAAAATAAACTTGCTCATATATATTCAGAAATACAGAATTTTGGGTGAGAATCATATATGGATTCCTAGGAGACAAAAGCAATCGATAACAGTGACCATGTGGATTTCTTGAATACTTTTTAGCATCTGGGATTAAGCAATCTGAGAATGAGCTATGATCTAATATCTCCGACAGTTACTTCGACCTGTCCAATACTGTCATGATCCCGAATAGGGAGGACTGGATCCTTCGAAAGGAGGAAGTACTATATGCATATAGCTGTTTGTTTACAGATGGATCAAAAACACTCTCGAGGTTCAGGTGTATACAGTTGCAGTTCTGGGACGGAAATATTAACCTACCTAGGCTCTTAGGCTACCGTATTACAGGCGGAGATTTACGCCATTGATTCATTTGCTGAGAGAATGGTGGAATCCAACCTCAAACATAAAATAGTAAACATTTTCTTTGGTGTCCAAGCGGCTCTGGATGCTCTTGTGTCTCACTGAGTAACGTCTAAACTGATATCGACCTGCCAGAAAAGACTATCATCAATAGGAAGACTGTGGTATGGATGAGAATTTCTGTTAATTCTTCATTTAACTTCAACCTATTTCCGCTACCAAGGCCAATCAACCTTTAATATTCCAATCAGAGGTAGGGATCTTTCACGATGCAACATCCATGGATTTTCGGACAGCCGGCTTTACGCCCCTTCCGAAGGACAGCATATCTTCAATGTATCTTGTGCTCATTGATATATTGCCTGCGAGCTATGATATGCTACTTTGTTGCAGTTGTATGGACTACTGACGCGGTCTTTTTCTGCATGAGGTCACCCATCGAAGTACTAACTGCGCTCGGCGCTGCTTAACTTCAGATATGAAATCACTGTCAGTCAACCTGAAGATCTGGGTCGTGTCCCAGGCAAGGGAGGGTGCTGCAAGTGATTTCATCAGACCAGAACCCGTGATTGTCTTTGCACAATATTACGCCAAACAGATACTGACTAACTTGAAGGACTGCAAGGCGAGTCTAAGTCATTTAGTGAAGTATAAATTCAGTGTGAGCCACAACAAACCCTACAGGATTGCAGTGGAGAAGCCTGGTAGGCCCACTCACGTCGAACCAAACCCAATCGAAGTGGGACGTGTTCATTTTCATCGTTCTGAACCTTTTATTTTGAGTTTGTCGAAATGTGAAAATTCGTCCTCCATGCAAACTGCCTGGCAGTAGAAATTTTGAAAAATATCTTCCACATTTATATATTCTTTTTTTTTTGAAAGCGCTCGTAATATTAATGTTCTTAATATTTCAACCATAAGGAAATTCAGGAAAACCTACACCTACCTGGTTGGTTGATGTATCCACTCAACGTACCCCATCTTCTGAAATTGGTATCCAGGAAACAGTTGTCTATTGCATGAGTAACATCAGAAATTTTTTTGCCATGATCGGGAATCAAATCAATAGAAACGGACGCCTTGCCCGCTCGGACAAAAACCATTTCAAATGAAAAATAAATGAATGGAATGTATTTATCAACAATTAATTTTTATTATTAATAAATTGCGGAACTGTGTACTTTTCAAACGAAATTGAAAAGTTATAATTTTATTTCGAAAATAATCAAAGTTCAAATGAGACTCTCCTCTCTAAACAATCTAATGATTCCATGCAAACATCAGGTACTTAATAATTTCAACGAAAAAATTCCTCCCTACTTCATTGAAGTAGAAGAGCAATACTAAATGTTTCAGATTGAAAAGAAAGCATGAACACACATCGCTTCCACTCTCTAATGGAATTTTTTTTGATGCTGATGGTATCCTGAATGAACGGTTGCGCGTTACTCCCAACAAAAATTTGAAGCAATTTATTTGTTGAATTGAAACTGGAAATTGAAAGGTTTTATGAGGGAAACATGGAGAAAGGTATGTGGGGAACAGTGGTGAATTTGACAAATTCTACTGAGAATACTTGTCGGGAATAACTTGAGATGTTATGTTATTTATTTGAGTTTATAATTCAAAAATGTTCTCGATTACTAGGAAAAAAGCAGTTGGTAGAAACGAAACTCAAACAATTTCAGAGCCATACGTCGTTCAAAAAAAAAAGAAATCCACAAAATACTCTACATAATTGTTTTTCTGTGGAATGAATGGCTGAATACAATTTTATGAAAGTGATCAGAAAGAATAATGGGAAAGATATTCAGCTTTTATTCATGAAAAATTCCAGTTCAAACCTGATATATGGATAAGTATATAATTTATGTTCAGTAGAAAGTTTGCAGGAGAGTTACCGTAGAAATTACTCCATTCATGAATTGGACCATCATGAGGCTATACTGTTCGATTTTCACAAATGCAATATTGTTGAAGCATCGAAATGAGGGGCTTGAAAAATCATTTGTCGAAACTTGAATTGTCTAGTTCAACAAAGTTCAAACTACCCAATGAACACAGATATGTGTCAGTCTTGTATCTATTATATAACACCGGTAACATAGGATGTGTCAGACATGTCATTTGTATAGTTCAGGTACTCCCCATTTACCACACGATGTCCGCCTCAACTGATGTAACATACACGTATCTGAATAAAAAATGAAACATGATTTCAGCATTCAGTGTTATGTATCAGACATGTCTCTTGGAAATGTTTATGACATATTTCTTGAAAGGAACAAATTATTTGCACGAAAAGAACAATTTCATTAACTGTCTATGTTTCAGACATAAAACATGTAATATATTCTTTCATTCCACTGTTATCTGTTTGATTCGTTTCACTGATCTTAGCGAGAATGATTCCTGAAACGAACAAATGAATGGCATGTACGCCAACATTTTCATTCATTCAATTTATGAGGTATGATACTTTATTAAATGAAATATGTTGTAAGTATCAAATCTCATATATTAAAAGAATAAAAATGTTAGCGTACGTGCCATTTATTTGTATTCATTTTTGTCACATAGGTTTTGTTTCATGAATCAACTCTATTGGTTTTTCAATACCCAGGTAAAAGGAAATGAATTGCAATAAATCATATATTTTCTGTCAATAACAAACATATTTTAAAACCAAACACATTCCATTTCATCATTAATTGCCTTTCATGGTTATCCCTTGCAAACCTCAGCTTTGACTGCCGCAACCATTCACTCACTATATTCTCGAACTCTTCCAGCGAATGAGGGCAGTTGTCTGCTACAGCAGCTGAAATTATTAATTCAATGTTACACAAATTGAATTGACAGGGCGATACTAAAAATCCATGTCAACCAAAAATATCAGTTTTCTATACATAATTCTGACAATTGGTTTACAGAATGGCAAAATGTATTTCGCTATATGAAATCTTCCTTGAGCAGGATAAATTCATTCTGCACGTGTTTCGCTATACCATAGTCAAAATATTTGATTTTCTGTAAAAAAATATAACAAGGTGCTGTAGGTTGAACGAACTCTCTGAAATTATATTTCATTGTGTTAATATTCATTATTACAGATAGTAGGCCTATTTGATGTTTAATGTGTTGAGATTTAATTTCAGATAGAATAGGTCAGGATATAGGTAAACATTGTTTTCAATAGGTGAGCAAACTATATTGGTTTAATTTTTTGACTAATAATTCATAGATCTACTTGCATTTTTTGACTAATAATTCATGGATCTACTTGAGGCTGCTTGTTGGACTGCTCCCTTTCAGAAATTCAATTGGTGAAAAAAGCGGTGTGCGTGTCAGAAATGAGTGCACAGTATTTTCCAAAAGGAAGGGGGCACAGAGCAAAAAAACAGACATTCAAGAATAAATGCAAATGATTCAGACGATTTAGAAGGGGAAATTATGGTTAATCAGTTGTAATAATATTTTGAAACTCAATTGATGTATCTTGATAATTTTTGATGATTTCAGATATAATAAAAATGACAACATTTCCTGAAAATATAAGAAGAATGGAATTGAATGAATCTGGTATGTTTTCATTGTCAATATTTTCTTTGGGGAGGGCAATATATTGTTGTGTCCATAAATATGTTGTATCTCCACTAAAAATAAAAAGTAAAACAGATTCAATTCAAATTATAAACACTTCATAAAGCTAATAGTTCGAAATGCATGCCCTCTTGGAACAATAATTTCTAGAGAGCCTAGCAGTTGAAAAAGAACTGTACAGATAATGTTACCCATAATGAATCATGACTTAGTGTAGATGTAATGAAAGAAACACAGCACCTAAGACACTTACCACGAAAACACTCTAACCTGAGACGTATTCTGAGAAAGCTCTCTATTCGCTGATGATGAAGACTATGGTTTATCACTTGAGGGATCCAGAGCATATCACTTTACACAAGTTTACGACGTTTCTGCACTTCTGCAGTCTGCTTAGTTCATAGAAGTATTTTTTCCAGACATTTTTCGCACTAAATAAACTCAACTCATATGCAGAACACACATCTCACAATTCAGCACAAACATAGATATCAAGATGATACAGTTTTAAAATGTGCTCAAATTCTGGTGGTACCTGAACTTCTATCAAAGTTTCACAAACACAAACATGATACTATATAACCTCAAATACAAAATCTTGGCCTGAGCGCTTGAGGCAGTCTGACACATCATAGTCTTCTTTTACCTGTCGTTAACTGGAAAAGAATGTTTCGCGACATGAAAAAAGTTGTTTCCCGAAAATTTTCGAGTACCTTTCATTATTTGGGTAACTTATATATCCGGTACATATCTGGTTCATATCGTGATCAATGGCGTGCAATGTTCATCTATATGTACAAATTCTGAACCCATACATATGTCATAAAACGAACAAAGTTGTTGCAATGAAACCATCTAGCACAGTAACAAATTCAGCTCTCTTATATGTCCGATATGTATATAGTGATATGCCATTTGAAAGATACAGGTAGGTTTTGAATTATATGTCAGAAATGTACCAAACGGAGATCATTGAAATGTTTCAAATTTGTTTCGGTGAACTCCAAATGGTATATGGCAGACATATGTGTGTTCATTGGGTACCACCTTGTTCACACCACTTAAAATTCCGAAAAAACTGCTATGGAATTTTTTTACGCCGAAATGAACCTCCAGAAGTGTACCTTTATGAATATTTACAATGAATCGATTGAGGTAGCCATTACTATGTAGTAGAAGATTATTATGAAACATAAGAAATGAAACTATGTACTGTTTGAAAGTCCTTATTTTGTGAAAGATAAGCGTTTCCTTCGTTTTTTTTTGGTGAGTAACCTATAACATTCTGAAAAAATTAGAAATATTGAAATTTATACGAGAGTAGATGGATACACTTCTAATTTACCCCAACAATTGCTGCGTTAAATAGAAATAGTTTCTCCTAACTCAAACACGTCCTATTAATCACCAAGTCTAGTCTAGTTCACAATTTGAAAATAAAGAAATCTCTTGATAGTAGGTCGTAAAAATATGATCGAGGGCTCATTCGATTCGGAATGATGTCTGAAAAATATGCGAAAAGTTTCATCCACCAGTAAACTAACTCTATAGTTCTTAACAAATTGAACTGTCAAAAAAAGGAGGTTCAATCTTTCGTGTATAACTTGAGAAAAGTTGATCTTAAACAATAGGACAACTTTACAATGAAAAAGTTGTGATCACTAAAACTCCACCACTTTTATTAACCATTTTTGTTTTTTGTTGAAAATGGAGTTCCGCACAACGCTTGCTAATCCATTGCAACACCATGCAAACAATTGTAACACGTTTAACGATTGTTTCCGACTAGTGAATATCGATTCAAAAATTTTAAGTTTTTGATGTGGAATGTGATATCACTTTTTTTGTGATATTTCTTTAACAAGAGCCATCAAAAATATTTCGCTTCATGAAGGCTTTACTACAAGTATACTCGAAGGGACTTTATCATCCTGGTGATTATATGTTTAATAGTCTACTATTTTTTTTCGAATAAAAAATCGAAATTGGACTGAATTTCATTTATTTTTTTACTTCGCGATGTTGGTGTTTTACCATTCAAATGTCTAATGCAATTATGTAACTTCCGGATGTCCGGTGTTACTCGTTTGAAAAAAAGAAGATGAACTGACGAATTTCATTTGTCAAGAAATATAACGAATTTTGACAAACTGAGAAATTTCTTGGAATTTTGTTCATTGTTCTGGATTTTTTTTTTTAATTTCCAATTATTCGAGCAAAATATTCCGAAAATGTTTTTTTTTACGGAAAAAACGATATATTACTCAAAATGGGTAATGGAAATCACTTTTTCGTTTATATTTTATTTGATCTATCGATAACAAATTTGTGGATTTTTTTTTTCAATGTGTTCATATTTTTTTCAGATAATACTAAAATCGCAAAACAAACAAATTCTTCAAAATTCTAGAAAAAACTATACATTGTTGAAAATATAAAAATGATTATCTTTAACTTTGTTTAGTGTACGCTCGTTTTTGAGATTTTATTTTCTATTTGAAAAAAAATATGAACACACTGGAAATTTCTTAGTGATCGATCAAATGGAATGTAAACGAAATTGATTTTCGTGACCCATTTGGAATGAATATAATATATTGTTTTTTAGTGAAAAAACTTTTTCGGAATATTTTGTTCAAATAATTGAAAAATTGAAAGAACAAAATTGAGAACAATAACAAAAATCAAGATTTTTTTGCCGTTGTGAGAAATCATTATATTTCTTGAGAAATGAAATGACAAAAAAATGTTTTTTAGAGAAAATTCTTATTATCTCAACTTATAATTTTTTTTTGAGTGGGTAAAACCAGAAATTTCAAAGTTACGTGAATGCATTGAATTTTTGAACGGTAAAACACCAACATAGTAGAAATAAAATTGAAAAATGTTTTGTATCCATTTGAGATTTTTTGTTAGCATTACCTCACTAAAAATAAGAGACCATGAGACATATAAACACTGGGATGATGAAATATCGTTAGGTATACAATACAATAAAATACAATACGTTATTTTCCTGAGACTTTTTTGTAAGCATGGAAATCGTCACATAACCCATAAAAGTAATGATTGGATTTGAAAACCAAGTGATAAAATATGAAATATACATGTGAGAAAATGAAAATATATATACATAAAAAATAATTCATTAGTGGATGTAGGAGATAAGCATATAAAACAATTTCAATAAAATATGAACAGTAGAATAGTGAGAGAGCAAACAATGGTGATGTCAGGCAGCCAGATCAGTTTGAAAATATTCATCGAGTGAGTAAAATGCAGTATTGACGAGAATAATTCTAACGCTATTTTTAAAATTCATGTGATCAGAAATTTTCTTAAAGAATATTGGAAGTTTATTGAATGATTTTATACACATGATATGAGGTCCGTTTGATACAGATGTTAACTTGTTTACAGGAACTATTAGATTATAATTTTGTCTAAGGGGATAACCAGTGGCTGTGCGTATAGTATACCTCTGCAGAAACTCATGGTAATGATTCTTAACGTAAGTGACACAATTTAAAATATACATAGATATCACAATTGAAATTTGTAGTTCGGTAAATTAATTCCCACAAGAATCACCATAATTTTTAAAACACATGGTTCTTAGTATATTTTTTTGAGCAATCAACAGATCATTCAATCTGCTGCAGTTACCATAGCAGACTAACCAATAATTTAGACTCGACTGGACAAAGGCATAGTAGTAACTCAATAAAATATTGATGGGGACAGAGTTTCTAAGATTCCGAATAACGAAACAATGGATGATTCAATAGAAACAGAGTCAAAATGATTATTCCAAGATAATTGGGAGTCAATGTTCAACCCTAAGAATTTGACTGATTTTCTCTATACAATAGATTAAGTATCAGCTCTAACCAATATACTGCAGTCCATTTCTCTAGGCGAGAGAACAATGGTATTAGATTTATTGCTTTTTAGTACAAAACCATTCCTGGCGCAGTAATTGAGCATATTTGAAACTGCATTATCCGCTCGCTCAGACAACCCTTCACAAGAAGAAGAATTCAATCTGATGGACGTGTCATCAGCAAACTGAACAGTACAATGCTGTTGATTAATATGGGAGATGTCGTTGACGAATAAGAAAAAGAAAGTAGGACCCAGTACACTGCCTTGGGGATCACCTGTTGAGATGTTACTGTTTTCAGAATGATATATTCCGGATTCGAGCCTAACCTTAACAGATTGTGATCTGCCAGTCAGATAAGTCTCAATCCATTTGAGACTTTGGCCGTGAACTGCGATGTCATGAAGTTTATCAAGGAAAAGTTGATGAGTGATGGTATCAAATGCACGTGACAAATCAAACAGAATACTAATCGATTTTTCGTCATTTTCAAATCTGGATATAACCTGATTAACCAGAGGAAGAATATGCCGCTGGAGTTCTTAGACGATATAGACTTGATAATATCAAGGAGTTCTGTTTCGTCTAAAGGATGAAGAAAAAAAGAGTTTGTATTTATATCGTGATGATCTTCACCAGCAGGTTGAGTATCGTCGATTAGAGAATTTACAGAGTCTACAAAATTATTATGGAAGACTTGAGAGAAAAGAGAGCCACCATGAACCAGAGTTTCAACATCTGTTTCAAAATAATTCGGTAAAATATTGCTCACATTATTGAACGTCGTATTCTGTTCGATCATATTCCAAGCAACTTTATATTTGTTTTCAGCTAGAAGAAATGTATTCCTAAAGTACTCTTTTTTGAAAGGTCAATTTTTTTATATGATTCCTCAACAGAATTTTATATTGCTCATTAATGACTTCATCAAATTGAATTCTGTTCAGACTGAAAACATCACGAAAAAGTATACCTCCATTGATGATTTCTTTGATGATCCAGGGTTTGCCTTCCGGAAGTTAGGTGTTACTGATTTTAAATAAAACAGGCGGAAATGCTTTGTCGAATAGATGGAATAGGGAGTAAAATTTGAAAAATTTTGTGTCAAACTCGATGTTGTTGGGATATACGAAGTCCCAAGATTCACATGACAGCAGAGTTTTAAAATAATATATGTTTTGGTCACTGAACGCTCGTTTGAGAGTATAATAGGGCTCATCAATAGAGCAAGATTATATAAAAGGTTTAATAATCTGGAGTACATGGTCGGAAAAATCGAGATGAATGACAACAGAGGGAATTTGGCAAGGGGTGGACGGGAAAATATTATCGACCGTAGACATACTGTTTCCATGTATTCTCGTGTAATAAAATATACATTGATTTAATCCATATGAATCGAGAAAATTGCGAAGGTACTTTACGTTTCTGTCATTGGAATTTGAGTGAAAATTGAAATTGAGGTCACCACAGATAAATGCCATAGATTGAATTCTGTTCCCAAGGAAATAATCAGAAAATTTATCCATTTTTGATAGGAACATTGAACTGTCATTAGAGGGATGAATTCAGAATTGTAAGCAGTGATTTCAGTAGAAGCATATTCAAAGGTATCTTGGTCTTTATCAATATTCAAGCGAGATATTTTGTAGGTGTGATGAGATTCAACGAATATGGCAACTCCACCACCATCTTTGTCATTCCCACAGAAATAATCAATGAGGACATGAGAAAAGAGATCTACTGAATTAATTTCATGATCACTGCACCAGGTTTCTGTTGAAAATACTACGTCAGGATAATCGAATGATTGCAATAGGAAGTCGAGTTTTTCAATTTTTTGTCTGATACTACGAATGTTGAAATATGACAAGATTTGCTGAGAACAGTGATCACGAGACATATCACGAGATATAACGTATTTACAGTTATCGCGAAAAAACACAAATTCCTTAATTAACACATTTTCAGGCAACATGTCACTTTCAGGATTTGCTGCTTCAGGGACTTCAAGACACCAAATTTCAAAGAACTGTTTTTTTCCGTGGTAATCAACCTGAAGCACTTGATATCTTGATTAGGGAAAGACCCACTGAGGAAAGACCGCATTACGTCAATATAAATAATACCTTTGATTTTTCTAACGTACAACCACTCCAAATCATTGTCATTGGGGAGTCCCTGTATTTAATGGTTTGTTTTTTTTTGCTTGAACAAGTGAATAATACTTTGTTATTTTTCATTGGTCTATCAACAGTTGATGGCGGACTCCGGTTATTGCCATTTACATTTTTTATTCCATTTGTTTTATTGGCAGATAGATAATTCATATCAGATTTCGAAGCGTTAAATTTTTGATCGATAGAAATACTCGGCTTGGAGATTTTTTCCAGACCCAGGCGGAGGGACGGTTTGATGGTTACTGTTTGAGGTACTCGAATTGGCTACCTGGTGTTTGAGGAGAAGTATAATTTCTTCTTGATCTTGTAGCCTTTTCGTCATTTGATCACATAATTTCTCGAGTATTAGCTCATGATCTAGTTGGTGACAATTACTTGAGGTTAACAAGCATTGTGATTCAGACTAATTAGTTATTTCGCCGTTGATGAATCTGTGATTTTCCACTAATTCGTCACTACGGGAAAGTTACTAAGAAAATTTTTCACAATCAAATTTTCCGAAGCACTTTCAGGTAGAACTTTGTTTGCAACTAGATCGATTATTTCAATTTTTTTTATTTGTTGAGCTCAAATGATAACACAACCTTCCCGGCCGAAGCCATGATGATTTATCATCATAAATTCATGAATTAATTACCTACCAATAAATGAAAATTGATTTTTTCCCTACGACATATTGTTTTTTCAGGAGACTTGATAACACCATTATATTTTCGAATTTTTCAATCGATATTTGCTAATCGAAAACAATGTTTTATCGTGTTGCAATCATTTGCATGGTGGTGCAATAGCAAGCGTTAATTGTGCGGAATTCCATTTTTACCACGAAATTGAAATCGTTGATACAAGCGGTGAAGTTTCGGGGATTACAAATTTCCTATGGAAAATTCCATTTTTTTTTGAGAATCTGTTTGAAAATTTTTCCTGAACTCAACGGTTTTCAAGTTATTCACGAAAGATTGAACCCCTTTTTTCTGACAGTTCAAGTTGTTGATAGCTTCTGCTTGAATGTGGTTGACAGTCTTCCTTGTTGAGTAATTATTGGATTGGACTTTCATTTTCTATATTATTAATTTCATTGGAACCTGTTGCTAAGAAAAAAAGGGAAAGGAAATAGTATTGAATCGATTCACTGGTGGATAAAACCCTTTTGCACATCTTTGTAGGCATCATTTCGAATCGAATGAACTCTAGATCATATATTTAGGACCACTTCATCATCGACTGTGTCGAAGGATTTTACGTTTTTTCTCACAGGAATAATAGGCGAATTCGGTTTGCTTTTGAAATACATCGTCCATGGGTAAGTGGCGCAAATTCTTCGTGTTGTTCACATTAACTTTGGTCGAGGCTTGATACTATGAGAGATTTTGAAAGGAGGAGGCCGTCGATACTTTGTTGAAAAAAACTTTCAATTCTCATCTCAACAATGATTCGAATAAGTCGTTTCCGAGTTATTAGCATCAGTGTTTCATGTTCATTTCTCAAGGAAAAAAGAAAACCGATAGCTCAGAAATGGCTAATTTGATGCTCAAAAATGTGATGTGTGATGAACAAAAACAGTTTTGATGAGATATCAATGAATTCTCTCTTTTTTTTTTGTTATATCCCCTCTTCGCGGTGAGTGATCTCGCACATATATTTTTCCCAACAGAGAAAACATTTTCCGCATTGTCATCTCGTCCCGTTCGAAAGTTCAGTGGAAAAGGACTATCAAGGGCCGCACTGTTTGAAGGGATAATCTAAAATTTCGAATCCGTTTCAATTTGATATAGCTATTAATGTCTTATCATTTTTGTAGCTATTGGTGAATATTGCTTCCTCGACTCACGACACTTGCAAAACATTCGAGTTATCTGTTTTCTGCAACCAACTTTTACCCCGTACGGATCCCCACGTAAATGTAATTTGTGCTTGTGTGTAGAATGATCCCTGTATTCACACATTCCTCGAATCCTTTTCCATATCAAATGCGATAAGTATGATTTATATCAGGTTCATACGGATATTACTGAAAGGTGTCGGAAATACAAATACATTTGTTATTTTTCACAAATTCGCGTTGGCTGGAACGTCTATTTACGTATGTATGCAGATGAGAGTTGAAGGATACATCCGCTATCGTCCTGTCTGGAATTTTTCATTATATTCAATATATCTCATGTCATAATATCTCATACCCACTCTTCTTGAAGTGGGTTTAAATTTGTTCTAGAATTTTCGCACCTAGAAAACAATATATCAAGTTGAATCAATTTCGATGCTGCTATCATTTTTGAGAATATCTATTCGCAAGGGGAGCGGAGTTTGTTACGGTTCGTTCGTGATATATGATATGATCTGTTTTTGACTAAGGCTGTAGCCACTTGAAACTTTACTTTGAGCTGAATTCCGAGGTTAATTTGAATCAGTGATACGAAGTATATCATTAAAATGATCATATGATGAAGTTAGTAGTCTATAAGCCATACTGTTGATGGCTGAAAATGTGCGCTAATTTTTAGTTAATTATAATATAATTCATTGAGTTCTCTATTTTACTCTTTTTGAATGAATTTGGATATCATTGCATTTTTTAGTCAATATAACGTATTCGATTGTTTGGATGAACATAACATCCGAGCAATCCGGATGTAATATATAAGTGTCTTGGCTTGGATCCGAGGCAATTGATTCGAAATTCAAAGTTCAGTATTCATAATAGAATACTGAGTATCGTTCCTTCGAAATATCAGATAAAGTAAATTTGAGGATTGAACGACTCACCTGAAGGAAGTTCAATCCAAATTATACGAGGTTGGTCACATCCGAATAGATCACCTTGTGGTAGTACCTCTATGACTGAAATGCGCAAGTTGAAAGGAAGAATGATTCATGATGCCCCTATATCACGATTCCTCACTCGAATATCCGTCAATATACCTTGCAATGATATCGCCTTTTTGGGTCAGGATGACAGAAAAAATAATATATTGGATTTTTTTTCTTTGAGATGGGTGGGTGTCTTTCTATTCGGATGTGACCAACCTCGTATAATTTGGATTGAACTTCCTTCAGGTGAGTCGTTTAATCCTCAATTATACTTCGGTTGGTCCCATCCGAATAGATCACCTTGTAGATGTTCAAAGCATTATTAAAAGGCGATCAAAATTTCATTCAGACTGATCTCATACTAATGAAGTAGTCTAAATGAACTGTTTATTCTACATATGATTCACCTCTATAAACTAAGCATTCAATACAGACAGTATTTGAATTCAAATACAATATAATGTTACAAAACTCAAATAACCAGAAAAGTGACAATCATTTAATGAAATTATGGAGGTAATCCGCAATTGTATCATTTGTAATTACTGGTCTATGTAGAATTTACCAGAAGTGTTTTATTTTTCGGACCAGCCTACATTTGATCGTATGGTGTCCGTGCTCATATTGATTTGGATGGCCACAGAAGTGGCAGCATATCTTGTGCTGTGGCCTTTGAATTGATCAGTGTCAACACCACCAAATTGCAGACTCATTTCCAGCAAACGGCTGAAGAGCTGCGGTGTAGCTGGGTGGCGAGGATTTTCATAAATAAAAACGAGAAAAATACCTTATTCCGATGTCGAAGTGAATGTGTGCGGTTTTTTAATTGATAATCGTAGATATCATACACAATCAACGTTTCACCGTGGAAAATAGTAAAAAAAAACATATGTTTGTGGTTGTTGGTCTCTTGGTCCCTAACTTCTGTTGATGATTTGGTTCTCGGCAGTGAAGAGACAAGCACGTCCGCCCCTCAAGCGGAAGACTCGGGTTCAACTCCCCTACCGTGCTGGGACTCACACGCCAAAAGGCAAAAGGCTTCGTCAATACATTTTCTGCGGAAGATTCGACCTCAGAAGGGCGACACTCGTCAACCGGTAAACGTTTTTTTTTTTTCTGAATCATTGGTGATGAAAATGCTACTCATTCTGATTTTGAATGATATTTGTACGCTTAAGCAAGCTTCAGAGCAAGCATAACAATAAGTTTGTGATATATTTTTCAAAATGAGGTTTTCCGATTCTTCTAATTTGGTCAACACTTGTTAAGGGTGCTCATATCGAGAAAAAGGTGGATCGTAGTTTGAAAATACCCCTCTAAAACATTTCCTTTGTATCATATTCATCTGCATGAGCTATCAGAATTTAAGCTGATCTGTATTTGATGTATTTTTCTAGTACTATAATTTTTATCTGGCTGCACCGATGGGCGATCTACCCTATCCACATCTCCTATACAAATATCCACCTATGAGACGAAAATGAATTGTATGGTTCCATCGTATTTGCAATCAGTGATGCCATCAAAATCGCTGAAGGTTCACCCCTCAGTTTTTCTTCTGGGAAATGGATGCCAGACAAAATCGGTTCACCCAGGGTAAGATGGCACCACAGTGGATGTAGGTGCTTAAACGAAGTTGAAAAAAATATATATTGTGGTTCAAAATACAATATATTGGAATTCAAAATTTATATCAATTTGTGGAAACCAAGTTTGGGACTGCGATAACAGAAACACGAAACATGTTTCTTTGTCCCCTTCAATCATTTTCAATATTCTAGGGAAAATGTGGAAGTGGTGATGATTGGGAATGCAAAAATGCTCGTGTCTGACCAAGTTGATGTAATGCATCAGTTGCATAACTTATGGGGTCTGGCTGTAAAGCTAAAAATGTTTACCCTATGTGTTAGAGTAGTTAGTAAAGAAGATCAACTACAGGTTATCGAAATTTTTGCCCGCTCTTGGAAGGCGTATTCTCAATATTGCCTTCCGAAGGTGACACATCATGGACTTTGATCTGCTATAAACTCATATTTCAAAGTTATTTATGAGGCGAAAATCACTAGTTGATAATTTTTCTTTAATATTCTCCACCAGAAAACTCAAGTTCCTGAATATCATTATGCTTTGTTCTTCATACCACTTCCAAATATCACCAGCCATTCCGTTGAGGTTTGGGTGCTTCATTCCACACATCCGTTTTATTACGCGTTGACGGTGTTGTTGTCTCTATGCGACAAAATGTGACAGTTTGAGGAAAACTGTGTGAAGGTTTTGAACATTAATGTGAAGTTTGGCCTGCTCCCCTGAAACCTTTTGCTTTCTCGTTGTTGCATGTTATATTCTGGAAAATTCAGGCCTTGTTTTACCTTCTTGTTGCCCAACATAAAAAGTCACTGTAACTCGCTGGAAATTTACCGTGTCAAAATCTCCTCGATCCGTCTGCAAGGTTATATATCGGTGCCCCTCAAATAATTTTTTAGATGGCTACCTATATTTAACCACAAGGCAAACCGAAATCAAGTGTCAAATGAATTTATTTTCCATTAATATTGAATCCTAATCGTTACCAAGAAACCTCAAATTGCGCGAGACACTCGGCATGCACAACTCAGGGAGTGTGCGGAACAAAAAAACGGCGTATGATGATTGAAGGTCAGCCGTAGAATGATCTACAAAGTAGATTGCCCCTGTCGATGATCAATGATCAGAAATCATTGTCAGTCTCAGCTGTTTCCAATTATATGTCCACTCACTTCTTTGGTTCCGTTCTAAAACGTGACAAAATATGAAAAACAAACTTACTTACGACGAGTAAGAACGGAGTTTGTCCTCGAAGTTCTTCATTGTCGTTCTTTTGTCCTTGTGTCAGATACCAGTATACCACCGCAGTGCAAAATCTTCTTGGATATCACTACCGTAGGACTTTGCTTCAGTCGGATCATCTCCTAGTATAGTAGTATCAGCGTTATCACTACGGAAAGATTCACTCTTAGTGGCGGAAAATTCCGATGTTAAATCTGACGACGAACCTGCGCCAACCAAAGAGAAATTTTCTTTGGGCGCGAGACACTCGGCTGGCATAACTCAAAAAGTATGCAGGGCAGAAAACGGCGTAGGATGATGAATAAAGTTCAGCCGTATGTTGATCTGCAAGGTAGATTGCCCCTGCCGATGATCAATGATCAGCAATCATTGTCAGTCTCATCTATTTCCAATTATATGTCCTCTCATTTTGTTGGTTTCTCTAAAACATGACAAAAAACATTTAAAACAATCTTACTTACTGGACGAGTAGGAACGGAGTTTTTCTTTGAGTTTCCGTAGTGTTCGCCATGTTTCTACGTTGTTTTCACCGAGCATCGTTCTTTTGTTTCCCATATTATGGAAAATTTTCTTCAATTCACTTATTTGTAATCAATTTACACTTTCGAAGTTATCACATTCAGCGCAAGAAGTATATTGACGGATATTCGAGTGAGGAATCATGAGATAGGGGCATCGTGAATCATTCTTTCTTTCAACTTGCGCATTTCAGTCATAGAGGTACTACAAGGTGATCTATTCGGATGGGACCAACCGAAGTATATATACCAATTCTACCCTGAAGCTCATGAATTCACTTCTATTCAGACTAATAATTGTGTAGCTTTAATTTGCTATCAAGTATTGTAAAGATAACTAGCAATGAATGAATTTTTAATTTGCATAGAACTTTCTAATTATCAAATATTGCTTCCTCGACTCCTGACTTTCACAAAATATTTGAGTTATCTGTTTTCTGGGACCAACTTCCACCCCGTACGGATCCCCACGTAAATGTAATTTGTGCTAGTGTGTGGAATGATCCCTGTATTCGCACATTCCTCGAATCCTTTTCCATATCAAATGCGATAAGTATGATTTATGTCAGGTTCATACGGATATTACTGAAAGGTGTCGGAAATTCAAAAACATTTTTTATTCCCCACAAATTCGCGCTGGCTTGAACGTCTATTTACGTATGTATGCAGATGAGAGTTGAAGGATACATCCGCTATCGTCCTGCCTGGAATTTTTCATTATATTCAATATATTCATGTCATAATATCTCATACCCACTCTTCTTGAAGTGGGTGTGAATTTGTGCGAGAATTTTCGTACCTGGAAAACAATATATCAAGTTGAATTGATTTCGATGCTGCTATTATTTTTGAAAATATCTATTCGCAAGGACAGCGGAGTTTGTTGCAGTTCGTTCGTGATATATGATATGATATATTATGGTATAATATGATATTTATGATATATATGATATTTTTTTTACTAAGACTGTTATCATTTGTAACTTCATTTTGAGCTGAATTTCGAGGTTAGTTTGGATCAGTGACACGAATTATATCATTGAGATGATCATATGATGAATTCAGTAGTCCATGAGTCATACTGTTGATGGCTGAAAATGTGCGCTAATTCAAAATTATATTATGCAATTCATTTAGTTCTTTATTTTACTCCTTTCGAATGAATTTGAATTTCACTGCATTTTTCAGTAAATGCAAGAAAATCACCCTTGTTGAACATGTCTCTACCATAAGTAATCGAACCTTGCCCCTATCTCACGAGTCCTCACCCGAATATCCGTCAATATACTTCTTGCGCTGAATGTGATAAGTTCGAAAGTGTAAATTAGTTTAAATAAGTGAATTGAAGAAAATTGTCCATATGTACTATGGGAAACAAAACAAACGATGCTCAGTGAAAACAACGTAGAAACTTGGCGAACACTACGGAAACTCGAGGAAAAACTCCGTTCCTACTCGTTTAGTAAGTAAGATTGTTTTTAATGTTTTTTGTCATGTTTTAGAAAAACCAACGGAATTAGTGGACATATAATTGAGGATTAAACGACTTACCTGAAGGAAGTTCAATCCAAATTATACGAGGTTGGTCACATCCGAATAGATCTCCTTGTATTTGTTGCTCTATGACTGAAATGCGCAAGTTGAAAGAAAGAATGATTTACGATGCCCCTATCTCACGAGTCCTCACCCGAATATCCGTCAATATACCTTGCGATGATATCGCCTTTTTGGGCGATGACAGAAAAAATAATATATTGGATTTTTTTTTTCTTCTTTGAGATGGGTGGGTGTCTCTCTATTCGGATGTGACCAACCTCGTATAATTTGGATTGAACTTCCTTCAGGTAAGTCGTTTAATCCTTATTTATACTTCGGTTGGTTCCTTCCGAATAGATCACCTTGTAGATGTTTAAAGAATTATTAAAAGGCGATCAAATTTTTTTTCAGACTGCTCTCATATTAATGAAGTAGTCTAAAGGAACTGTTTATGTCATTTGATTCACCACTATAAACTAAGAGTTATTAAAAGGCGATCAAAATTTTATTCAGACTGATCTCATACTAATGAAGTAGTCTAAATGAACTGTTTATGTCATTCGATTCACCACTATAAACTAAGAATTTGATACAGACAGTATTTGAATGCTAATACAATATAATGTTGCAAAACTCAAATAACCAGAAAACTTACACTCGTTTAATGAAATTGCGGAGGTAATCCGCAAATGTACCATTTGTAATTACTGGTTTATGTAGAATTTACCAAAAGTATTTTATTTTTCGGACCAGCCTTCATTTAATCGTATGGTGTCCGTGCTCATATCGATTTGGTTGGCCGCAGAAGTGGCACCATGTCTTGTGCTGAGGTGTAGCTGGGTGATGAGGATTTTTATAAGTCAAAATGAGAAAAAAACCTGATTGAATGTGTGCGGTTTTTTAATTGATAATCGTGGATGTCATACACAATTCACGTTCCACCGTGGAAAATGGTGAAAAAAAATATGTATGTTTGTTTTTGTTGCTCTCTTGGTCTTCTGTGGATAATTTGGTTCTCGGCAGTGAAGAGACAAGCACGTCTGCCCCTCAAGCGGAAGACTCGGGTTCAACTTCCCATCGAGCTTCCGTGCTGGGACTCACACGCCAAGAGGCAAAAGGCCTCGTCAATACATTTTCTGCGGAAGATTCGACCTCTGAAGGGCGACCCTCGTCAACCGGTAAACGATTTTTTTTGTACTGATTATACAATGAAAATGCTACTCATTCTGATTTTGAATCATATTTTTACGCTTTAGCAAGCTTTAGAGCAACCATAACAATAAGTTTGTGATATATTTTTCAAAATGAGGTTTTCCGATTTTTCTAATTTGGTCAACACTCGGTAAGGGTCCCAGATTTTCTCATACCGGGAAAAAAGTGGATCGTATTTTGAAAATACCCCTCTAAAACATTTCCATTGTATCATGGTTACATGCATGAGATATCAGATTTCAAGCTGATCTATGTGATTTTCTAGTACTATAATTTTTACCTAGCTGCATCCATAGGCGATCTACCTTATCCACATCTCCTTCACAAATATCCACCAATGAGACGAAACTAAATTGTACGGTTTCATCGTATTTGCAATCAGTGATGCCATCAGAATCGCTGAAGGTTCACCCCTCAGTTTTCTCCTGGAAAATGGATGCCAGACCATCGATCATTTTCAATATTCTAGGAAAATGTGGAAGTGGTGATGATGGGGAAAACACAAATGTTTGTGTCAGACCAAGTTAATGTAATGCATCAGTTGCATAACTTATGGGGTTTGGCTGTAAAGATAAAAATGTTTTACCCTATGTGTTGGAGTAGTTAGTAAACAGATCAACTTCGGGTTATCGAAATTTTTGGCCCGCTCTTGGAAGGCGTATTCTCGATATTGTATTCCGAAGGTGACACATCATGGACTTTGATCTGCTATGAACTCATATATTGAATTTATTCATGAGACGAACATCACTAGTTGATAATTTCATATATATATATATATATATATATATATATATATATATATATATATATATATATATATACACACATATATATATATATACATATACCGTGTATCACAGACTCATGGTACACCCCCGTTTTCTCCTTTGTTTTTCTAGCTATATTTTTGAGATTCGGAACATCGAATAAGCTCACTGAACAGCATTTCTCGACATATCTGAAAGAAAAAAACAACTTCCAATTTTTCCGGAAATGACATCAACTTTCGATTCTTGAATGGGACACCCTGTATATTGTTACATGATCGGCTAGGGATGATCATGAGGAATCCAACGATACCAGGTTTTATGATGTTATCTCCAATGACTGCGGAGATATCGCCATTTATATTATCCATAATCTCAACGAGTAGGAGAGAGAAACTTTACTGGCGGGTCAATCCAATTCTCTCTCCCACTCATTGAGCTTATGGATAATATAAATGGCGATATCTCCGCAGTCATTGAAGATAACATCATCAATATATCGTTGGATTCCTCATGATCATCCCTAGCCGATCATGTAACAATATACAGGGTGTCCCATTCAAGAATCGAAAGTTGATGTCATTTCCGGAAAAATTGGAAGTTGTTTTTTTCTTTCAGATATGTCGAGAAATGCTGTTCAGTGAGCTTATTCGATGTTCCGAATCTCAAAAATATAGCTAGAAAAACAAAGGAGAAAACGGGGGTGTACCATGAGTCTGTGACACACGGTATATACATATATACACACATATACATATATATTCTCCACCAGAAAACTCAAGTTCCTGAATATCATTATGCTTAATTCTTCACACCACTTCCAAATATCACCAGCCAGTCCGTTGAGGTTTGGGTGCTTCATTCCAGACATCCGGCTGATCTGCGCGTTGATGGTGTTGTTGTCTCTATGCGACAAAATGTGACAGTTTGAGGAGAACTGTTTGAAGGTTTTGAACATTAATGTGAAGTTTGGCCTGCTTCACTGAAACCTTTGGCTTTCTCGTTGTTGCATGTAATATTCTGGAAAATTCAGGCCTTGTTTTACCTTCTAGTTGCCTAACATGAAAAGTCACTGTAACTCGGTGGAATTTAACATTGTCAAAATCTCCTCGATCCGTCTGCAAGGTTATACATCGGTGCCCCTCAAATACTTTTGTAGAAGGCAACCTATATTCAACCACAAGGCAAACCGAAATCAAGTGTCAAATGGATTTATTTTAAATTAATATTGAATCATAATGATCACCAAGATACCTCAAATTTGTTGGATGTTTCCTGAACACTCCATCTTGGTAATACTAATTGAAGAAGATGTCGTCTAAATAGCTACAAATACAAAAAATTCTTGAACTCAAAAAATGTATAACCGTTTCTGAGATTTTGAATATATGAGGTGCAAAGATAAGCCAAAAAAAAGTTTAAATTCAAAAATTTTGTGTCTAGATTGGAAGCGCAAATACTTCTTATGTTTATCGGCATCTGTCGAATCCACTGACGTTAAAAAACAATTTTCAGACATCAGATTTTCCACAGCTCCAAGTGAGGGGCTGTGATGAATTCATGCAAATGTTTCAGATTCAAAAGAAATCTATAGCTATCAGTAAGACTCAAACCTGAGAAAATAGCCGAACCAAAAATTGTTCTTGACATTGACGGCTGGTTCAATGTAGTCAAATTTCAGTAATATAGCTAAACACTCACAACATAGGTTTAGCCGGCTGGGTGGAATTGTCGGGGTTCAGGTGCCAGTTTTTCATCAGGTAGAGTATAAAAATGGATTTTATATCTCTGAACCCATTCCAAAATGTTGGAGTTGTTTGTTATAGATTGCCACGTGCTGTCAAATATTTAATGCGACCAGCGTATAAGTTCAAATATGTTATTTCGTCCATTTGTTGTTGTACGTCGTGAACCGTTTCTGAGACAATTTCTCTTTGGTTGGCGCAGGTCCGTCTTCTTCTTCCGACAATATTACTGTTATTTAAATGAAATGCTCCTATTTGATCTTACTTATTGATATAAAAATTAGTATTAGTAATATTTACTTTACCATTGTTTTAATTCCTTATATAGTCAGCTCTGGTAAGTGTGAACTCGGGGCAAGTGTGAACAATGACATTTTATGGGCGGCCAATGAACCAATTGCAGCGATATCTGGCATAGACATGTACAAATCCTTGACCTATCTACGTTGAAAGCTTCCCTGCATACTGGAATACAACAGATCCACTGATGAGAGTTTCTTCCGTTTCGACTTGACGGTCGATGGGTGAAGTAGTATTTTTTGAAAATATGAAAACCTGTGTCGACGGTGAGTTCTAATGTCTATACGTGAATATTTTTTTTTGGATTCTAGTTTAGTTTGAATTCTTTATATTGAATGATTATTTCATTCGATTCACGCTCAAAATATTTCCAGGTGCAAAATGGTTAAAAATTTTCGCCAAAAACCCAAAGGGCTTCGAATTATTTTCAAAGGAACCGCAACAATGTAGTAGAAGAAATAAAAAGAAGTACGATGCGCACTGACCGAGAAAATAATGAGCAGAGTACTTCTGAAGTATGGGAAAAATTGAATGTCACGGCCAGAAATCGAGGACTCAGATGTTTCAGTGGCCCAAGACATTGTTAAAGTTCTTTCTGAACCAATTATAGTCAGAAGAGGAAATTTCAATTTTCAAGACATTCTGGTTGATTTCCATTTTTGACCTTTCTGAAGTTCATTTACTTTTCACCAATAGAGATATTTGAATATAGAACAGAATAGACTAACACGATAGACACGATTGTTTTGGTTCCTCTTAGTGAAAAAGTTTTCCTGTGGAAATGGTCAAGGAACATTAGTGACTTTTTTTACAGAATACGTGCAAAAGTATTACCGTGACAAAATCAAAATCAGTGTGTGAATCGGTGCAATTGATATCTTGATACAGCAGGATAAATTGAGGATTTGCAATTGCAAATGCATATATAAAAAACCTGTGATACTCCATATCTTTCTACAAAAACTTTCTCTGATAAGGATCGAGTTCCAGTGGCGTACAAAATCTTATTGGTGCTAATTTTATCTACATAAAAGATGTCAGATAAATGTGGAAAATGCAAAAATGTAATAAATGAAAAAGAAAAAATTATAAGTTGTGATAGCTGTCATGTAGTTATGCATGCATCTGATAACTGTACAAATTTAGCAGCTTCTGAAGTACGGGCAGCTGTGTTACAAAATAGATCCCTAATTTTCTTTTGTCCTGAATGTCGTCAGGCATTCAAAAGAGTTCCATTGCTGCTCAGACAACTGGAGGATATCAAGGATGAAGTCAAAAATTTGAAGAAAGAAGTTGATACTCTAAAACAAAACAATAAAATCATGGAGGATGAACTAAGTAATATTAAAAATAATGGAGAGAGGATTGAAATGGAAGAATTTATAAATGAAATGGAAGAGAGAAGAAAACGAGCAAATAACGTCATTATATTTAATGTGAATGAATCCTCTATTACCAACAGAAATGAAAGAATTGAAGAAGAAAAGAACACAGTTAAGAATCTCTTCTCACATGTAGATGGAAACATTACGAATTTCAAAGTTATGAGAGTGGGAAAGTATGAGGGAGGAAAAAGCCGTCCGTTGAAAGTAGAATTGGATTCAAACGAAACTGTGAAACAGGTATTGAAGAACCGTAATAAAATCAATGATAAAGTTCCATCAGTTAGAGTATACTCTGATCAAACAGTCAAGCAGAGGAATTACTACAAACAATTGAAAGTGAAACTGAACTCTCTCATTACTGCAGGTGATGATTCAAAATGTATAAAATATATAAATGGTATTCCAAAAATTGTCAGCAAAATGAATGTACAAAATTCGTCAAAAAACTAATCCAGAACACCAATCAACTAGAATATAATTCAGACATAGTATATTTGAATATCGAAAGTTTATTAGCAAATAAAACTCAACTAATAGCAGATATCTGCTGTTACAATCCTGCAGTGATTCTGCTTAGTGAATCCAGAACAACACCTGATATCAACGACTTTGAACTGGAAATTAGTAATTATTCACTTGTTAGATGCGATTCAGACTCTAGACACACAGGAGGTGTTGTTATTTACATACGAAGAGGAATCCAATTCGTACACCATAGAACATTTGTTCACAGAAACAATTATTGGTGTAAGTTTATCTCAATTACATATGGTGGTATAAAGTGGGTAATAGGCAGTCTTTACCACTCGCCAAGTGCAAGTCATGCTACATTCTTGGATCATCTGGAGAACATTTGTGAAGAAATGTTTTGTAAAAACCATCGCACAGTGTTAGTCGGCGATTTTAATTTGAATTTTTTATCTAACGAATTTTATGTCAAAAAGATTGGAGAACTTTTTAATGCATATGGTATATCCCAAAAAGTTACTTCTTTTACAAGAATTACTAATAACAGTGAAACCTTAATTGATTATGTGTTAACTAATTGGGATAGCACTGTAGCAACTGTTTTGGATGAACCTAAACTCACGGACCACCTTGTAATAGCTGTTAAATATTTTTACAGTGAAAGAGTAAATTACAGAAACAAGCAAACAAAAACTGTTAGGAACTTGACTGAAAGAGATTTACACAACATTAATCTTAATTTGATAGATTGTAACTTTTTACTCAGCAATACAAATATAAACCAAATTTATAATAATATTAAAGAAAATTGTGAAAACATCCTAAATGAAATTGCACCTTTAAAAACAATTACTTTTTACGAAGAAGATCTGCCCTGGTATGATGGTCAAATCAGAAGGTTAAGTAAAGAGAGAGACTCTGCTTACAAGTTATTCAAAAGAAATGGTAATGATGTTAATTGGCAAAATTATAAAAATAAACGTAATGCTGTCGTAAATATTATTAAGGTGAAGAAAAGTCAATTTTATGTTGATCAAATTGACAGCAACAAACATAACCCACGTTTAATGTGGAAAACTCTAAAAAAATTAATCAATCCAAAACAGTTCACTAATTATTTTGCTCATGGTATTCAATTTGAACAGAATGATCAGAAAGTTATTATTAGAGAAAAACAAGAACTGGCTAATTGTTTTAATTTATTTTTTGTAAAGAGCATTATAGACATTATTTCTGATATTGAAGATGTTGGGTTTACCTGTCACATTGACTACGTTGATGAAGAGGATTTCAGTGACTTCAAAATGCTTACTCTCCAAGAATTGAAAGTAATTGTATCCAATTTAGCAAACAAAGGATCACAAGTAGATGTACTTTCGAGCAAAATTATAAAGAGTAGCTTTGAAGTAATTGGACATGTATGGTGTCATTTTGTCAATACCTCGTTACAAAATGGTAGTTTTCCAGATGATTTGAAAACCAGTACAGTTACGCCTATCGAAAAAGTTATTAACACAAAAAAATCCGATGAATACCGTCCAATTAACACTTTACCCTGTGCTGAAAAATTGTTAGAATCAGTAGTATATCATCAACTGTTGGAATATTTTAATAAAAAAAACATACTCTTCATAAACCAATCTGGTTTTAGATCCAGACATTCATGCGAATCCGCAATTCAGCTTACGGTTACTGAATGGAAAGATAAAATGAGTAAAGGCATGTACACCGTAGCAGTATTTCTGGATCTAAAACGTGCGTTTGAAACTATTAATCGTGAAATTCTATTGAAAAAATTGAAAAAATATGGCATAAAAGGAAAAGTACTTGATTGGATCAGTGATTACCTTACTGGAAGGAAGCAGGTTACCAAAATTAATGAGTATGTTTCAACAGCAATAAGCGTAGACCATGGTGTTCCACAGGGAAGTATTTTGGGGCCATTGCTATTCCTGATCTACATTAATGATATCAGCAAATGTAATGAATGTGATTATGAACATTATTTTGCTGATGACGGCCTAGTATCGGTTAGTGATAAAGATCTAATTAAAGCTGTTCAAAAAATGAATGAAGTTTTGAATAATATTGCTACGTATTTAAAATCAAATAAATTAAAGCTGAATGTTAACAAAACGAAGGCTATGATACTTACTACACCGTTTAAGTACAGAGAATTAGATTTGACTCAAATTGAAATTAAAATAGAAAATGACAAAATTGACGTTATCACGGAATTCAAATATTTAGGATTCATGTTGGACAAGCATTTATCAATGAATAACCATTTTAATTACATACAGAAAAAAATTTTGAAGAAATTATATTTTTTTACTAGAGTGTCCCAACACTTAACTATGCAATCACGAATAACAGTATATAAGACAATTATACAACCACATTTCGAATATTGTCCCACACTTCTATACATCACCGATTTAAACAAAATGAGAGCACTACAGAAACTACAGAATCGCGCAATGAGGATTATTTTGAGATGTGACAGGAGTACCCCAATATCTTTAATGTTAAATACTCTAGAATGGTTATCTATAGAAAGCAGGCTTACATATTTAACGATGGTATATATTTACAAAATGTTGCATAACCTTCTACCTTCATATTTTGATAAATTTGTAATTTTTAATAATCAAATCCACAAGTATAACACTAGAATAGGAAATAATTTGTATGTAAATAATCAAACAAAAACGTTTAACACTAAAACACTAATTTTTAAAGGATTTATCAAGTATAACAGTCTACCAGAAAGTGTAAAGTCTTCTACCAGTCTCATTCTGTTCAAAAGGAATTTATTAGATCATTTAAGAGAACATTGAGGTGATACCAAAATCAACGTGTATCTTCTGTATTTTTAATTATTGTATGAAGTGTTTATCAACAAATATTGGCAGATATTTTTTATTAATGTATTTATATGTATATTGATGTTTTAACATTATTATCTTTGTTGTATATTAGGATGTATCCTATTTTGAATAAAGTTATCATTATCATCATTAATTTTTCAAAGTCTAGAAGATGTAATTATATATATTTTCTATACTTGCTCCATTTTTATGATGCCAGTAAACACCTTTCAGGTTCTGATTTCCAAAAACCAATTCGCACTGAATTCTAGTTGTCACATCACAATAATGTTATGTAACTTTCTGAGCGGACATTAGCATGTGACGATTACTTCATTTTGAAATTTTCTATAGATCACAAAAAATTCGATTCTGCTTACTGTTGAATTTATGTGAATCATACTCAGATCTGCTGCATAAAGTTTTCGATAACTGAGTTCGTTGAATTCAATCTGAAGTTAGCGGTCACTACACTGCAGAACAATTTGGTAGCCCTGTGAAAAGTAATTTTCAGTTAGCGATTTGTAATCAGGATTTCCTGATTATTATATGGAATTTCCGTTTTTCATTGAATATCCTCATGAAATCTACAACATAATAATCAAATGAATAATTTTCTATTTATACTATTATTCTACGAAAGCACTGAGGAACTGCACTGCACTGAGGGATTATTGCATAAACTATTGATAAGCTTCGATCGACAGTTCCAAACTGTGTTTTAGCAGTAATCAATAAATAGTTCATACTATCAATGATCTACAGAGAGATCCACAGACGGCATTGTTCTTATGAGTTTTTGTTCAAAAAAAAAATCTGTTCAAACAAATATTTTATCATGTCTTTTTTGTGAATTTTCCGAGAGAATTGAATGAACAATCGCGACAGAAGACAAAAAACTTCAAGGGTAGGCCTCCAACTTCGATTTAGTAGGGAAGTGCGAAGGTTATATAAAGGTAAGCTTCAAGAAATATACCTAAAATGGAATATATTACTATGGAATTAACGAATTTCGAATCTAGTAACTAGGCATATTGTTCCTTACTGCGTTTCTTTGTGGAATCGAAGAGTTTTACCCAGGAATATAATTTGATTTGTACACTGTACTCTATTCATGGTCGGATAAATACTACTACTACTATATTCCATAGACAAGCGATAGTAACGGCGGTTTATTATGTTGGTGTTTCAACTACGATCCAAAGATATTTGGTGATTTACAACCTTATTGACTGGGAAAAATAGGATTCCAGCGATATATGTTAATGAAAATCCACACTTTTCACATTCTATTATAGTACTTGGGCTCACTGTGTAACTCTAATCAATTTTTATATTGCTAATCTGACAACTCTAGCAGTAACTAAAGAGATATTTCAACTTTATATTGTTGCCAATTCATTGCTCATGGTGAATTCGGTTTTGCTAAATTAGTGTTTGCTTGCAGCCTAATGGATACAACCCAGTTCGAGAACCACGTGGTATCAACTAAGGCGACACATGCGCCTACTGAAAAGTTACACAAAATTGCCGTTATTGTTGCTTCTCTATGGTATATATTCTAGGGTTTTACTAAGGAGGCGCGCAGGGATGGATTTTGCTAGCTCTCATCGTGAAATCAAAAACGTAGTTCGACGAATGGTGCTCGATCATCTTTCACTAGAAATTCAATCAACAATATTAAAATAAGGGTCATAACATATGATCTGATTTGAACACCATCTAAAGAAATTGAAGTTGAACTCCAGTTTTTTCTATATCGATGGACCGACACCAGAGAAAAATGTTTGTTCCAACTAATACATCAGTCATACTACGAACGTTCACACTGTCGGAGATTCAAGCAAATTGAGTGCAAACTTTCACCTCCTTATTCATTTCGATACAGGCAGCAGATATGGTTTGGGTTAACATTGCTTCTAGGCTCACAATTCAATATTCGATGTGAATGTGCATGATAATTTGATCAGTAATTCACATAATCAATATATTACCTGCAGCTCAAGCAATCAGTGATATAAATATTGTGATACGAAGATTCATCGAAGCCAAGGAACCACAATCTGAAGATGGTTTTGAATATTGATGAATAATTCTTCCTGAAGGGAAACAACAACACTTCCGAATGTGAAATACGAGCAAGAACACTTGATCGCTAACCTTTTAAGATTCGCAAAGAGTATGTTCGAAGGTGAAAAAACTCATGAATCAACATTACCTGTGAATATCGATAACGCGAGAAAAACTCGTGTTGCCTCTAACGTAACATCTAAAGCATATTCGAATAAAAAAAAGCTCAGAGCATTGATGGCATACATATTCAGCATGGAGCCAAACTATAATATCAATATGCCGATCAAACCCAAAAGTCGTCAGTAATTCGAAAACTCTATACAAGGCATCTTGAATGATAATGGGCTGACTCTTCTTGTTGAGATCAATTACCCTAACCCTAAGGTCGGCATCTTTTGGAAAAGATGATTGACACCAATCTTCTACTGAAGATGCTATCCTTGTTATCGAAACGCACGTTGAGTGCAAATAACATCAGTTTGCTGTAAGAGTAATCGATCTCTACAAGAAGTTTCAAATTCCACATCAAAGTTTTCAATCTCAGAGTTTATTGATCATGGGCTGTTCATATAACTTCAATGGTCAGGAAATGATAATGATATCGAAATTGTTGAAATTGTGAACTCAGATATGGATCTTTGCATCAGCAAACGACAGCAGAGGTCACCTCAACAAAGTGTTATGAATGGTTGTGACAATGGTGTTGATGAGCATGAGGAGAAAATATAGGGATCACTTCATACCACGTGCGTCTGCTGAACAATAAGTGCCAGTAGCCTAAAATCTTTGGATTTCATTGGTTTAAGAATTCGTTACCAGATAAGGCAAGCGATAACCAGTCTCATGACGAGTGAGAAAATGGAAGTTTTCGAGAAACCTGTATTCGATATTTCACTGCATAACCATACATACAAACCTCACAGCTAACCATATTTCAATAATTCCGATTCGACAGTCCAACCCTCAACTCTAGTAACACCCTTATTTTTTTGTTCAATGGAATTCGTTATGAAATGGATAGTGAACAAGTAGCAGTTGATCGAAAACCTGGCATATTTAATACAATTCAATACAATGAAAAGAATGGTGTCATTCAAAGTAACACATGTCGATTTATTGATATGTGTAGATTGGGGGCTCAGTCAAACTGATCAATCTATAGAAGATTATACCAGCAGACAGCAGAATATTTAGTTTTGAATAATCTTCGAAGTATCTCATGGGTTTTGCTGAGAATTTCAGTGAAGTTAGACTGAATATTGAGCAGGGGTTTATTTTGATCATAGAGCAAACATTCAGAATTGCATGCAAGGTGGAAGCTGAGGCATATTTTCAAATCAACAGTATGAAATGGAGAATCAGGCATATCCAAGAAAATCGTCGAATACTGAAACTTTTCAGTCAGATCAATAAAAGTGTGAAAATACTGAAGTGAAAGTAGCCATTCATATGTGGAATCTTTATAAGTTACCCTTACTTCAGGAAAAGGCATCATATATGCGTGGTCTCGGTAGTGTAGTGGTTAGCATATCTGCCTATCAAGCGGAAGGCCGGGGTTCGAATCCTCGCCGGGCCACCGTGCTGAGTAATCGCACGTTAAAAGGTAAGGCCTCGTTGATCCATTGCTCGCACAAGTTTCGACTTCTGAGGGTTGACGTTCGTCAGCTGGTTAACGGAAACGAACAATTTTAGAACGAACAATATATGTGTGCTGTGAAAAGAGCCAACAGTCTAGAAAACTATTCTAAAAATGAACAATTTGTTCAGGCCAGCCAGAGCTGTTGAACTTTTTGCACTTCTTTAGACTGAAAACATATATCAAAGTTTTGTTTTGATACATGAAAAGCTTGCCAACTCAATTCAGATAAATCACGAGAGAGCCTTCCAATGGCAGAACGCAAATTCATTGCTTCCGAATACCATTCACTATGATAGTACCTCCACATATTTGTTGCTTGAAGGATTTGTAAATGATGCCGAGAAAACAGAAACACACGGAGTTGAAGTTTGAATGTCTCCGAAGTGTGTGTGTGTGTGCTCAAAGAATTCATATTACATTTCACTATTCACAGAGAGAAATTACGAATAACAAAAATGCTCTCAATTTGACAAATTAAACTCAATCAGAGAGCGGACTTTGCCATAAGAATATCCCGGAGCACTTCGTACCAAATAGGTAATCACCAAGTTGTGAAGATTTTACATTTTGAATGGTATCATCTGTGAATTGCTTCAAGACACGTTTCGGAAGCCATACTCCGAAGAAATCATCACTTTTTTTATCTATCAGTATAACTTGAATGGATTTAACATATCGTGTGGAGGGTAATAACATTCTTTCATTTTCCAAACGCTTATTGATAGCTAACGATGTTAACGGTTTCTGTTGCATAGCTTCAGCAATGGTAAAATTGACTGTTCTGATGCCAAATTCCAAATCACCCATTCTCAAAGTACAGTGAATGCAGAATTTTGAAATATAAAATATGTTCACTTCTATGACGATCAAGACGACGACGATATTAACTTCTTAGGTCGGTGGACTCTTGCTGGTATAACCTTGGAACACAACTAATACTCGTTAAGATAGTCTGAACTGGATGAGAATTGAATGTTTGGAGCTCATATAAAATTGCAAAGAGAGTAGGGGTGACAGTTCGAACACTCTGCACATAAATGCACTCACATTCGAAACCGGAGTCTGTCTGAATTAAAAAATATACATTTTTATGGAATAGTTCCGGCTTTGATTGTGTCATTCATGGCAATGTAATCTCAACTAGATATCATCCAATCCATGCCCAGCCCCAGACATTGTGCAAGTCCATCCGTTATCAGAAATGCCCATGGTTATGTCAGAATGATTGAACATTATTATTGCCTCAATAAGCTACTTCATTTTTCCAAAACGAGGTTATTAAAAACCGTAGGACGTGGGCTATGCTCAAGGTTATTTCTAGGGTGAAAGAATCAAATCTCTTCATTATTTTCGAACAGACAACGTTATTGGAGGCCAATGATATTCAGTTCGGAGAGTATCCACACTATGAACTTCTATTCAATATGTCATCGTCGAAGTCAGTCAGATACTCAAGACTACTGAAAGTCAGGAAACTATTTATTGTGATGTTGTTTAATCGCAAACATCTGAGACAATTCACAAAATGAATCCAATGTCATTCAAGAGCGATACTCTTCGAAGGTCATTTAGGGTGAGTCACTAGTCACAAGGTGGGGGTCAGAAGTGGTGGGGAAAGGTCCGTTTTCGTCTTAAGCACTCTGCTCTCAGCTTGAAATCGACTCTTATGACACTTATTTTCCTCTTTTTATATTTCAACAGAAGCGAGTAGCGGTGCTGTCGAATAAACCCAAATCATTTATTTATTGCCTTCTTCAAAAACTTTGGAGATCATCATGGATCTCAAAACGACAGAAGAAGAAGTATATCTGAAGCATTTTCAATATAATTGTTTGGAGGCTCCATGATGTGATTCATTTGCGATGCCTACTTTCAACACAAAATAAAATGGAATCGATCTCACACACATTCAGTTTTTGTTCATTTTATGGAAATTTTCCTAATTAGTATATAGAAAATAGTATAAAAACTTCGGAAGAGACGAAATGTCTTTCCAGAATAAGCTTACCTCGGCCTTCAACCTTGAGCGATATTTTTCTCTATAGAGAAATGATTAACTTTTCGCCTCGGTATGTTGATACATATATTCCACTATAGCTGAATTGTCCAACTTCATTATGGGAGTTTCGAACAGAACAATGAAATAAATTACATTCAATATTGATTACGTTCCAGTCAAACTTGACTTTTCAGCTTTTTGTAACTCAGTTTGTTGTTATGTATGGCAATAATATACATTTTTATGGAATAGTTCCGGCTTTGATTGTGTCATTCATGGCAATGTAATCTCAACTAGATATCATCCAATCCATGCCCAGCCCCAGACATTGTGCAAGTCCATCCGTTATCAGAAATGCCCATGGTTATGTCAGAATGATTGAACATTATTATTGCCTCAATAAGCTACTTCATTTTTCCAAAACGAGGTTATTAAAAACCGTAGGACGTGGGCTATGCTCAAGGTTATTTCTAGGGTGAAAGAATCAAATCTCTTCATTATTTTCGAACAGACAACGTTATTGGAGGCCAATGATATTCAGTTCGGAGAGTATCCACACTATGAACTTCTATTCAATATGTCATCGTCGAAGTCAGTCAGATACTCAAGACTACTGAAAGTCAGGAAACTATTTATTGTGATGTTGTTTAATCGCAAACATCTGAGACAATTCACAAAATGAATCCAATGTCATTCAAGAGCGATACTCTTCGAAGGTCATTTAGGGTGAGTCACTAGTCACAAGGTGGGGGTCAGAAGTGGTGGGGAAAGGTCCGTTTTCGTCTTAAGCACTCTGCTCTCAGCTTGAAATCGACTCTTATGACACTTATTTTCCTCTTTTTATATTTCAACAGAAGCGAGTAGCGGTGCTGTCGAATAAACCCAAATCATTTATTTATTGCCTTCTTCAAAAACTTTGGAGATCATCATGGATCTCAAAACGACAGAAGAAGAAGTATATCTGAAGCATTTTCAATATAATTGTTTGGAGGCTCCATGATGTGATTCATTTGCGATGCCTACTTTCAACACAAAATAAAATGGAATCGATCTCACACACATTCAGTTTTTGTTCATTTTATGGAAATTTTCCTAATTAGTATATAGAAAATAGTATAAAAACTTCGGAAGAGACGAAATGTCTTTCCAGAATAAGCTTACCTCGGCCTTCAACCTTGAGCGATATTTTTCTCTATAGAGAAATGATTAACTTTTCGCCTCGGTATGTTGATACATATATTCCACTATAGCTGAATTGTCCAACTTCATTATGGGAGTTTCGAACAGAACAATGAAATAAATTACATTCAATATTGATTACGTTCCAGTCAAACTTGACTTTTCAGCTTTTTGTAACTCAGTTTGTTGTTATGTATGGCAATAATGAAACCCAAAATATCATTATCAAAGCGAAAATAATCCAATTGATCACTTTCATGAATTGAATTATGTAGCGGAATGGAAAATGTTCAGTGATTCATTTCACCATCTATGAACCCCAATATTGGTATAATAAAATAACTGTGCTTGCTCACTGACATGTGAAATATTTTCATATGCCAATTTAAACTGATTTATTCGGGAATGATAACGTATTGAAACGGATGAATGAATCAAGTAATCCACTGTCTATAATGGACGGGTAACGATGGGGACAAGCAGAAAATATTTTCAAGTAGTATGCTGACATAAATGAATTTTTTCACGCCTTTGACTATCATTAGAAGTAGTGATCTCATTGGATTGGTTTTTCTCTTCCGCTATTGACTAAATCATCAAAAGCATGCATAAATGGTGAAATTATCCGTCATAGTGTTTTTTCAAACCAACATTCTGATTATTGGATGATGTTGCAGGCGTAACTCATAATAATTTCTCTATCAGAGGTCTCATAAATATATGCACTTGGAACTATCATTCAGAAAAGTGTGGACGTTGTGAACAAGAGCTCGACGCAGTTCTCATCATGAAGTTCTGATAATTTGAAAGAATTGAATGCTAACAAAATTTAATGATGAATATCCTCAAAGATGCTATTTCTGCAAAATGATTTATTTCGACGTTAAGAATAACGATCAACAATACTTTCTCTTAAGAAAATGTGAGATAGATTTCTCTACGCCGGAAAAGGATGGGCAGTGGGTGGAGGTAGAATGCTACAAGGGCGTCTACCATGAGCTAAATATCAAACTATGGAAAGTGTTGGCTTTAATTACCAGAATGTGGCTTCTTCTTGTAGACAAAGAATCCATGAAAGAACTCAGGAAGATGAACATTTCTCCATGCTTTGGGATAGGATGGTTGAAATTCCGTCCGAAAGAAATGGGGCATGTATCGGGGAATACTGGTCCCAGCTACTTAGGAAGTCACAAGATGGTTTTGCAGACCAGGCGGAGACTGAATCTGACCCAGAATGCGGGATATCGTGGGGCGGACCTCAGACTTCTGTCAATGATCAAGGAGGGAGGCAACATAAGCTGGGTAGTATGTTGTGCCTACTACCCTGGAGACGGAGGGTTAGTCCACAACAGATGTGTTACGAAGTACCGGCACACTGTGCGGACAAGAATCATCAACTGATCGTAGTATGCGATGCCAATGCACACTACACGGTATGCGGACACGTCGATATCAACGCAAGAATATGGGAACAATTCATAGAATGTGAGAATTATTCAAATAGGGAAATGTATAACGAGATAAACAACAACAACAATTGAAACGCACCTTGGATGCTATTCATGTACTTGCTTGTTCGACAAAAATTATTCAAGATTTTCAAGTATATTAAACTTTGAAGAAGGAATACAAAAATAAAATAGAACAAGGGAGATTGAATGCTATTAGTAAACGACTCCAAACTTTCGAAAACAAACAAAAAACAGCAAAAGACATTACGAATGAAAACAGAATCAATCAAAATTGAAATGTTACGTCTGAATTGACAGGTAATGATTTCTCGGAATACTTCTCTGATGTTTTGAATAACTTAATGACTCAGTTTGGCAATGTATCAAAGTTTTCAACATTTTTGAGTAATGTACCTAAGGCAAATGAATCATTTTTTGAATATCCATATTGTGGTGTAGAAATCAAAGCCAGAATATCCCAATTAAAAAATAAGAAATCTAAAGATTATTACAACCTTAACAGTGAAGTTCTGAATCTGGTTGGTGATTCACTTGCTGAGCCTATTTCACATTCAATAGACACATGTATCGAGAGCGGGACTCATCCTCAAGTATTAAAATGGCACTAGTTATTCCTATACATAGAAAGGTGAGTGATATATATATATATATATATATATATATATATATATATATATATATATATATATATATATATATATATATATATATATATATGAATTCACTTGCAATGCGAGAACTAAGAATTTTTTTTTTTAAATTTCACACATACGAAGAATACTTTAATTATTTCGACTATCAACAAATTTTTTGCCTGCCTGATAATAGAAATATTTTTTTTCAACAATATTTATTACTTTACGTCGGTCTTCGTCTTTGAGGTTGAAAGAGTTGCTTATTGACTTTAAGTACTTTGCCTCTAATTCCGTACTGATCCAATTCATTCAATAGTATATTCCAATCAATAGTCTCTAAGGCTACTTGCACACACACCAATCTTGGACGGCCGATTTTATGCCGGTCGTCCAAATTCCAATAGTGAACCACATGTGGGAACGGGACCTGGCACACACGCCGACCGCTGATCGGTGCCGGTAAAATATCGGTTAGCAGCCGTCCACTGCCACTGCATGGCCGGCATTACCGGGAGGTAGTGGCGTACGTAACTAAATACACGCTTGCACACCCACCGATTGTTTACCGGCAATTATACATTTTTTTTCAATAACCTCGTGTCACGACAACAAAGCAACTGATTGTTCGACCGGTAAAAATCCGGTGAGTCTGCAAGCACCCGATACCGATAAAATATCGGCCGATTTTATACCGGCCGTCCAAAATCGGTGTGTGTGCAAGTAGCCTAAGGCTACTTGCACAAACACAAATCTTGGACGGCCGATTTTTATCGGTCGTCCAAATTCCAATAGTGAACCACATGTGGGAACGGGACCTGACACACACGCCGACTGCTGATCGGTGCCGGTAAAATATCGGTTAGCACGTCCACTGCCACTGCATGGCTGGTATTACCAGGAAGTAGTGGCGTACGTAACTAAATACACGCTTGCACACCCACCGATTGTTTACCGACCATTATACATTATTTTTCAATAACCTCGTGTCACGACAACAAAGCAACTGATTGTTTGACCGGTAAAAATCCAGTGAGTCTGCAAGCACCAGCTACCAATAAAATATCGGCCGATTTTATACTGGCCGTCCAAAATCGGTGTGTGTGTGCAAGTAGCCTAAGGCTCTTTTCAGATCCAGGAAAACCGCTACGACATATTTACCATCCCCTATGTCATTTTTGAATTTAGTTATGGAAAGCTGCAATTGCTGTATATATATATATATATTATATATATATATTTCGACTTGTCCACTAATTTTTTGCCTGTCTCATAATAGAAATATTTTTGTTCAACAATATTTATTATTCTACGTCGGTCTTCATCTTTGAGTTTGAAAGAGTTGCTTATTGACTGTATATTATATATAGGTACATTGTATTTTGTTCTTACATTTATTTCATTTTAATTTATGTACTGCACATATAAATTCTATTCTATTCTAACTGTTCGAGAAATGCGTAACTTGTACCTTAAGTCATGGCCATTCTTGACTTCCAAAATACAAGGCCGAAATTTTTATTAGTTATACATTCACTGAACAAAAAATCGAGTTCAATTTGTAAAATTTGTACTTCACATATAAATTCTATTCTATTCTAACTGTTCGAGAAATGCGTAACTTGTACCTTATGTCATGGCCATCCTTCACTTCCAAAATACAAGGCCAAAATTTTTATCAGTTATACATTTACTGAACAAAAAATCGAGTTCAATTTGTAAAATAGTTTTTGAGAAATTTCAAAGTTTTGAGGCTTCAGCAGCTCGTGTTTTCTATTGTTTGTCAGAAAGGTGAAATATTTTTACTAACGTTGGATTTGAAAATGAACCATTTAACATTTTTTGAACACTTCAGATGGCGTTGAGCAGGAAGTTGAAGGAATAGTAGACTTATCACTTTGTATTAAAGAAACCTGTAACCTTCTAAGATTTTCAGTAGTTCTATCAGCTAATTACCCTCTTACACTTGGGAGTAATTTTCGCAAATAATTTCAGCTGAAAATCAACCTCAGGGACAGTTTCTTGAAAGTGTGTAAGAAACCTCATTGAATTATATACTGTAAATACACTAACGAAAGTACTGAATTCAATGAGGACCGACGTAACATAAAAGGAGAGTTCAAAACCCCAGATGACAATGAGAGGTTAGGGAAAAGGTATATGAATATCATATCGATGTGGGGGAAGTTACTTCGCCAATATTTGATGTTACCCTATATGCTTGGTCACCTGAATTCAGAGTTGAATAAAATGCTGGGATTGAAAGTGAGAAAACCCTTCAAAAAGAATTGGCCATCGCCTGTACTATCAGTTAAGAAACCAAATGAGGAATATAGATTTGTTTTGATGGACGTGAACTCAACTCATTAATAGAAGAAAATAGTTATCCACTACCAATTATTGTTGAAAGAGCTCAAGCTATTTGGATGTACCCGTTTTTGTTCCCCAGTTGATCTAGGGAGTGATTTTTGGCGAATTCCTTCAGTCGATTCTTCGATAGAACAAACAGATTTTCCAGTAACGGGGAGAGGTTTGTATAAATTTCGAGTTATGCCATTCGTCCCGTGTGATGCTGCGCAATGCCTCAGAGATACAATTTATGGTCCAGAGATGGAACCTTACATTTTTGTATACCTTGATGATTATTATTACTCAGTGAAACTCTCGAAGAGCATAACAAATCATAGATTGAAGTTGTGGAACGACTGAAACATAGAAATTTATCAGTAAATTCCAAGAAATGTGAATTCTCACGCATATCCTCATAATGTTTGAGTTTCATAATAAATGAATATGGTTAAAACACAGATCCATCCAAACTTAAAGCAATGGTAGAGTTTTCTCACCCTGAAAATACAACAGAAATCAAAAGGTTCATGAGGTTATGCGGTTGGTACAGAAGATTTACCTCATTTGTTAACACTGATGGCACCTATCAATGATTTGATAAAAAACAGATCTAAGAGTCAGAAGATTACTTGGAACAATAGCGCGAAAAAGAAATACAGGATATTAATCAAGCTCTAATTCCAGCACCAGGATTATCGAACCCAAATTTCCTTATAATATAGTGTGATTCTTCGAATTATGGGTGGAGTTGTGTTCTAACTCGAGTGCAAGAGAAAGAAAAAAAATTGTAGCATTCACTTCTAGAATTCTATCGCAAAATGAAGGAAACTCTTCAGCAACAGAGCATTTTTGTCTGCGAACGATTTAGTGCCTCTTTCACTGAGGAAGTACACTATACTTCAATCACAGATCATGCTTCTGCTCAATTGATGTTAAAAATTGAGGAACCGATTGATAGAATCGCGAGATGAACTGGGCGCTTGAGTCAGTTCAATTTCAATTCATTACACCGCAAAGGTAAATATAGGTGCTTCGAAAAGCACAGGTGATATAATTATTTATGGGAAAAATTTCGTAGAAAGATATGTTTCAATCATATTGTTTTGTTTCTATTTCATTAACAAAATGTCAAATATTCAAATATCTTTATGTATATGATTTCATCTACCGACAGTTTTTTTTTTCAATTGCATCTAGTCGTAGCACATACTTGAAAGTATCACTACTTTTATTCGGGTTTGAAGGCCGTCGTTTTTTGAAATTTCTTCCTGACGTTTCGCTGGCTCGAGAGGCTAGCTTCTTCAGAGGCTCATTCATCTTGAAATTCACTCCGATGGCTGACTTTCAAGATGAATGAGCCTCTGAAGAAGCTAGCCACTCGAGCCAGCGAAACGTCAGGAAGAAATTCCAAAAATCGACGGCCTTCAAACCCGAATAAAAGTAGTGATACTGAAAACCTCGGCCGCGAAAGCCTTAACTATTTTGTCACATACTTGAAAGTTTCATGTTTCGTGGTTTTGGCCACAGATTGTTGCTAATATGTACTAATGCGTTTGTTTTGGACGCCAAGGGTACGGCTATTTCGAATGGCTCGGAAATGACAGCCATATGCTAGTGAATATTATCAATCAGAGATTTACACTCGTTATTCGGTGGTTACCTAGTGGTAGTGAAGCTCAAGCAAATAATAATTTTTGACAATCTAATGTGAAAAATTGATTGAAACCAGTGTTTCCCGATATGATCCAGATTAAAATATTAGACTAGCTGTTCATAACATTGTCCTAGATTTCGAAAGCCCAAACAAATTGTGTCTAGTAGAAGCAAGAACAGTGTCAAGAGCCACCAAGTGCTTTGCTCTCAATACTATTCTAGAATCTGTTAGAGTTATTGATTTATCATAAAGAGTTGATCAATTAGATAGATAGATAGATAGATTTATTTCCCAAGAAAGTACATCAATTTTACATATAACAACAACTATTCATGAAACAGTTTGTACTTCGCTCAAGAGAGCATGCGGGAAAGTTATTTCCTAATGAAATAGAGAAAATTGTATATCAAACAGAAGTACATGTGGTAATCGAGAAGCAAATCATAATATGCATTGAATTCATGATACCGTTATAACATTAGTACATGTGGTTATCAAGATGAAAATGACAATATACCTTAAATTTATGATACCGTAATATTATTAGTTTCCTTCGAAGATGGAAGTTATTGGAAGGTTTCGTCAAAAAACTCGTTAAGGGAGTAATATACTTTGGTTTGTAGGAACCTTTTCAATGCCTTTTTGAATTTATTCACTGAGGTAGAACCAAAGCAAGGAGGAAGTTTATTCAATATTTTTATTCCCATATAGAGAGGCCCCTTCCTATTCACCTCGTAATTGAAAAATGGCGATAAAAATTTGTCTTTGTTTCGGGTATCGTAGGAATGAATATCGGATAGTTTGGTAAAGTTCTGTTCATTTCTGAATGCCATTATGGCAACTCTATAAGTGTATAAATTGTACATAGTGAATATTTTCAGCCTCAAAAAGTGATTTCGACAAGATTCTAACCTTGTTATACCCAATGGTGTCCGTAATGCTTTTTTTTTAAAATGAAAAGGTCGAATGGCTGTCAACTGAGTTACCCCAGAACTCAATTCCGTAGCGAAGCGTGCTTTGAAAATATGCAAAATAAATTGTCTTCGCTACACTGAATCCCAAATTATTTTTAATAGTTCTTACTGCATATATGGCACTAGAAAGCTTTTTGTTCATGGCTGATACATGCACCCTCCAATCCAACCTCTCATCTAGAATATACCCTAAAAATTTTGTTCCGGTCGTCGGTTTCAAGACACCTTTATTTGTTGAGATTTCAACCTGATTGCATATTTTATTAGGGTGGATGATCATGCTGTAAGTTTTGGTGAGGTTTATCATCAGTTTGTTTGTTGTGAACCAATCCAGTATTTTATTGAAGTTACTTTCAGAATCAATGATCAAGTCACGGATATTGTCGTTGGAATGGAGTATACTGGTATCATCCGCGAACAAAAAAAAATGATATTGATGGAAAATTCTGAACCAAGTCATTTATATATAGAAGAAACAATGTGGGACCCAGGATCGAACCCTGGGGTACGTCAGCTCTCAGAGTTCCGCCATATGATCTCATAAGCTTTACTATCGATCCATTTAGTGAAGGTACTTCCACATAAACAGTTCTACATTCCAAATAGGATTTTATCCACTGATCTGTATCTGTAGAGTAGGTAGGGTGAGTATAGACCCACAGCACTTAGGCCACAATATGGCCCATTGTACATCCTCCCAAGGAGTCGCCCTCCTAGGACATTGTCCATCCTGCCTTATCCAGGAAGGAGGACAGGTCACCAGGGGACATCTCCTTAATATCGGCAGGTGTAGGCCAAGACTCACCGAACACACACTCTCTTATCGACGATAGCTCCAGACATTCGCATAAGACATGCCTGACAGTTTCATCTTCCTGTTCACACATCCTGCATAGAGGTGTGTCCACTAGCCCCATAATATGGAGGTGTTTCCTTAGTTGACAGTGTCCAGTCAGAAATCTCACTGTTAAACGTAGGTTCTTCCTGGTCATCGCCAAATATTTATTTGGATCCAGCTTCTCAGGGTCGCCCAGGGTGATCCTGGTTTCATCCCATCTTTTGAGGGTTTGAGTATGGGTGTAACGTTTGGCTAGTTCCGCAATTGTCGAAGTCGTCAAGCCATGGGTGTCACCTGGTCCTAAAATGTTCATTCCAGCCGCCATCCTGGCCAAAGAGTCAGCAATGCGGTTACCTTTGCTCCTGTCGTGCCCTTTCACCCACCTTAGTACGATATTATTATCTACTGAGGCGTTAGCTAAATCTTGGTGGCACTCTAGTGCTAACCCTGAGATAATACGTTGTCTATTCAAGGTTAGTAGGGCTTGTCTACTGTCAGTGTAGATTATTATGTCTTTGCCAGAAATTCTTTTTCTGGTTAGCTCTTTTGTGGCGATTGAGATACCAGCCAGTTCTGTTTGAACCACGCTGGTATTTTTTCCCATTCCCCACTTAATCCTTAGGCTAAGTGATCTGGAGTAAACTCCACATACTGATCCTTCTTTGGTTTTTGAGCCGTCGGTGTATATGCGTATTGCATTTGCAGCATCCGCCTCAGTGTTCTGTTTTATTTGTATTTTGTAGGGTTTATTAAACACAAACCTGGGTTCAATTGCGTCACTGGCTGCCTGTAGCAGAGGCATCGCAGTGAGTGCCTCCCTCCACAGGCCCCGCCTCAGTTGACCCATTCCTACCTCGCGGTTTACACCAGCCGTGCGCAATCGTAGCATGGCCATTAGCGCAACCTCCTTGACGTGCAGGTCCAGAGGTGTCAGACCAGTAACTAATTCCATTGCTGCGGTTGGTGTTGTTCTCATGGCTCCTGTGATGTTCAGACAAGCCATTCGCTGTATTTGGTATAGTTATTGGATGGCCGTTGCTTGTAGAGTTTTCGGCCCCCACGCAATGGCTCCGTACGTTAGCATAGGTCTTATTATTGCAGTGTCCCACTGTCCTCCGACACTGCTCATAGGCCACATATGCTCTTTTTGCTCTGCTCTGAATGTGCGAGTTCCATGTTAACTTCCTGTCGAGAGTAATACCGAGGTATTTCACCTCTTCAGAGAAGTTTTGTTTGCTTTCGAAGATTTCGGGGGGTTTCAAGCCCGATAAGCTTCTTTTCCTAGTGAAAAGGACCATCTCCGTCTTCTTGGGATTGATCGACAGTGAGTGTTCTTTACACCATGTTTCTATTAATTTGAGACCATCCTGCGCTCTATCGCACAGTGTGTTCACAAATTTGCCGGTCTGCAAGATAACTATGTCATCTGCATATGCAATTGTGTAGAAACCATTACTGTTGAGGTGATTTATCAGGGTATCCAGGACTATGTTCCAAAGAAGGGGTGATAAGACCCCTCCCTGCGGACATCCCCTCATGACCAGTCCTCTAACAGTAATGTCTTCTACATTTATACTTATTGCTCTACTAGAGAGCATCTTGAGTATCGACTCTCCTACTACCAGGGGTATATTCCTGGAGTTGAGTTGCTGGGTGATTGTTGGGAAGGTCGTTTTATCGAACGCTCCTTCGATATCTATGAATATACCCAGGGTGGATTCTTTATTATCCAATGATCTCTCGATTCTGCCAACCACTTGGTGAAGGGCCGAATCAGTGGACCTTCCCGGAGTATATGCATGCTGATATGGATGAAGTGGATTGTGAACTAAGACTTCATCTCTTTTATACCGCTCGCACAGCCTCTCCATTGTTTTCAAAAAGAACGATGTGAGACTAATTGGTCGGAATGCTTTTGGTAAGGTGTAGTCCATCCTTCCTGGTTTGGGTATAGACACCACTCGTACTTCTCTCCACTCACTGGGAACATACCTCAGAGCTAATGAGGCTCTGAATATTCCGACCAGGTGCGGCATGAGAATATCCAGTCCCCATTGTAGTAGGGCTGGTCTTATACCGTCAGGTCCTGGTGCTTTGAAGGGGGAAAAGCCCGATATGGCCCACCTTATCTTGTCCTCATCAATTATAGTACTAGCAACTTGCCAGTCGTATTGTGAGGGTGTTATTGGTACTTCCGTCCGGTTCGTCGTTCCTGGGAAGACAGAACCTGGGAAGTGAGTTTCCATAAGAATCTCGGCGCTTTCTCGGAGGTTGGCGGCCTTGTCGCCATTTTCCCTCATCAGGATGCCGATACTCTTATAGTGGTCGCTTGAGAGTGCCTTCTGTAGCCTCGAGACTTGCGGGAAATCTTCGATTGCCTCACAATAGGCTCTCCAGGCTTCTCTTTGCTTTTGTCTGCAGACTTTTTTGAACTCTCTGAGGTTGGCTTTATATATTCCCCAGTCCTCTTCGAGTTTTGTTCGTTTTGCTTTGTTAAAGGTCGTTCTCGCTGTCTTTCTGAGGTGTTCCAATTCAGGGCACCACCATTTATTGGTTGTGCCTTCTGTCTGTACCATCCTCATCGGACTGATATGGAATTCCTCGAATGCCATAATGAAGGATTTTTTCTAGTAATATGGAGTGATCTACGCAATCGAATGCCTTGGTTAAGTCGCAAAAGATGGCAAGAGGTATTAATTTTTTTTCTATTATTATGTTAATTTTGTTGATTAGATCAAAAGCGTCGTCACCAGTGGATTTTTCTGAACGGAACCCGTATTCTTTACTTTCGATGATGTTATGTAGATCGAGATATGCTGTGAGCTGATCTTTTATAATAGACTCGAGAATTTTTGATATTGTTGGTAAAAGTGATATGGGCCTGTAGTTCGATATTGAACTCTTCTCCCCTTTTTTAAACAAAGGTTTAATTATTGTTACTTTCAAGCAATCTGGAAATACAACTGTTACCAACGATGGGTTTATCAAGTGCGTAAGAATGGTTTTCAGAGTGTCAATATTGTTTTTGATTATTGAAATCGGTTTTTCGTCGTAGCCAGATGATTTTTTATTTTTCAATCGTTTGATTGTTTCTTCTACATCTAACTCGTTGATAGGTCTGAAGAAAAGAGAACCTCCATGATTGACATTGACTCTGTTTATATAATATGATGGATTGTATGTACAAGTATTATTTTTGTTCGTTTCGTAAGCAATATTGAGAAAATATGACATAAATTAATTTGCCACTTCACGCGGCTCTTGCACAGTTCTAAAATTGTTCTAAAATTGTTCGTTACGTTAACCAGCTGACGAACGTCAACCCTCAGAAGTCGAAACTTGTGCGAGCAATGGATCAACGAGGCCTTACCTTTTAACGTGCGATTACCCAGCACGGTGGCCCGGCGAGGATTCGAACCCCGGCCTTCCGCTTGACAGGCAGATATGCTAACCGCTACACTACCGAGACCAGTGATATCATTCATTTGAAATAGTTTCGGGACTATTTTTTCTGTGTTTCGATTTTAGATTATTATTTATGATGTTCCATGTTGTCTTAATTTTGTTCTCGGATGAATTTACCATACTCAAAAAGTGTGTTTCTTTCGACTTGCTTATCACCTTCTTCAGTACTTTACAGTAGTTTGAAATATACATCAACAGGTTCGTATTATGGGTAAATTTTTTAATATACAAGAGACAACGCTTATTTTTACACGAATTTCGTATTGCAGGCGTTAGCCATGCTGCTTTGGGAGGTTTATTATCAATGTTGACTTGTTTCAGAGGGAAACATTCACAGAAACATTTTGTGAGAGTATCGTGAAATTTTCTAAAAGCTTTATTTGTGTCGGTTTCAATGAAAGAAGAAGTCCAATCGATTTGCATAAGACGGTTTCTGAACTCACAGAAGTTATTATTATTGAATATTCTTCGCATTTCATAGGTGGGAGATAATTTTTCAGGAGACTCTAGACTGAAAGATACTATTTGGCCATTATGATCACCAAATCCAAAATATTCATTTCTAGTCACCAGTAAGTGACAAGAATCAATATCAGTAATGATGTTATCAATTAATGATGCAGTTGTTTGAGTAATTCTAGTTGGGGACTGACTCTATAGTAGTATACATATCAAATGCATTCAATATATCGAGAAAGGAATTTCTAGTTTCATTTTCTTGTTCTAAGTGAATATTCAAGTCACCACATAGAATTGTAGAAGAAGCTGGGAAGTTGGGTGGATTGGGATCATGTTGTTGATTGGATTCAAACTGTTGTATGCATTCTTCCAACGTATACGCTTTTTTATATATGTAAAGCTTGTTGTGTTTGATATGAACTTTATGTCCACTTTCTTTCGCTTAATTGATGTATTTCTTGAAATGGGATCTTTGTTGGTTTTCTTTAGCTGTGTAGAAGGGAGATACGGCATAATTTGAATTTTTGAAATGAACAGCTTTTCTCATGATCAACTGTCTGTATTTGAAATTGGTGAATTTCATAGCAACTGGTCGAACCTGTTCACTGGGTTTTCCCAGTCTGAAAACCTGTTCAATTGCTTCCGAGGGAACCATGACATCCAATTCCTAGTTCCTAGTTCCTACCATATTTGATCTTTATTTTCACACAAATATTTCAATGCTACTCATCGAATATTCAGAATAACAAAAAAAAAAGGAGAAGTGAAATTGAAAATATCACTAAACACGGCACTACTCTTTTTTTCGTAAACGAATGTAAATTTTCATTTCATTGAGTTCGCATAACATTCGACGTCTGATGTTGTTTTCACTTGGATTAAGACTGGGACTGGTTTTGAAGATAACAAAAGGAATCGACTATATATTAACAAACTGTGAATTCAAGGTGTGGGATATTGATGTGCCCCAAGACAGTTACTCTTTAGGATCCTTGCTAATCCTTTAGGTGACGAATCAAGTATTTTTGTATTTAATAAACACCATCTCAATTCAACATGATCTTCTTCAATAGCAGTTCCAATTCGAGGATAAACCAGGAATTACAGATCAAAAAATATATTTTCTATCAGTCATTTATGAAAATGCGACACAGGATTAGTTTAATTGAGACTGAGAGTTATAGAGCGGAGTAGGAAATGGGGAATACAACTCAGACGAATGCTCTGCCATGTGCGTTATAGTGTGTGAATGATTGATGCATGATTTCGTTACATCGTTGTTCCCAATATAACGTGAAAACTACCTAAACTGCTGAAAACTGTAATATTTGTGCTAAATCGTAGTCCGTAACGTAGGACCTAGATCTCAAGCGTCAATCGATGCACTGTAAAACTCCACGAGAACCAGAATAAAAAAGAAAGAAATTACAAATTCCAAGATTTTCATATCTTTAATATTTGTTGTGTTAATAAAATGGTGTCAGGAAGTCGAACAGTAAAGGGATGTCAAAGTTGTGTGGGAATGAAACTGGTAAATTTTATAGCATTATTCCAGATTATTTCCGATAGAACTTATATGAATACAATATTTCAGATTGGTAGGATGCCTTATCAATCATAAAGAGACGGATTAGATTGGATTGTTCGGGAAGCTATCCTGATTCAATGCAACCTTTTCAGTTCTCTTCTGATGCTCCTTGGTTGTTAGTTGTCTTGCTCGATTTCTTCTTCGAGACTCTATATCCCTGACCGGTGGCTTAGCCTTGAGTGATGGCCTAGGTAAGGATTAGGTTGAGTAGTCACGGGCGCCACTCAGTTCAACCAGCGATAACCAGAAATAAAAAAAACTTGAGTGTTTCTTGAGAAATACACCTTGTGGACACATGTGGAGCTCATTAACCCTTGCTAAAATGAAATGATATATAAATTGTCAATATTCCCTTGATGGTTTTGGGTGACTCTCTCCTCCTTTTTTGTATTTATGTACAGAACAATAATTTCCGGAGGCAGTTGGTTACTGATATCTCGACATGAGAATCATGCACAAAATGAAATATATGATATGATGGTATTTGAATAATTGAGATTCAGCAATAGAATTGAATATACGATGAGATTGTAACCTATGGTATAAAAGTTGAAACTTCTCCTAGAGATCGAATGACCAAACACCAAACTGATATTCTTGCATTCGACCCGCGTTTCGCTAACAAGGTCAGCATTTTCAGATCAGTTTATTGATTTATCAATGTTTCTGAATAGAAACAATGTGATTGAAAGATTTCTTTCTACGAAATCCATCTTGTAAATATCAATAGTAATATCACTTGTGTTTTTCGGAGCACCTCCCGCTGACCTCAACTTTCATATTGAATCTGTGCATATCTTGAATTATTTAAGGTTGTCTTCTCAGATCGATCTAAGGCACTCATGAACGTGACTAGACCAATTCAATAAACATTTCTTCTGAATCGTAGTGGACGATGGAATAATTCTTACTATTGCTGCTCTTCTAATAGTTTCCATCCAGAAATGTTACCCTCATAAGGTGTTTTGGACGGAACTTATTCAAAAACAAAGCTATCTCCAACTGCCCATTAAGAATGACTCCTAGATAAAGAATCTGAAACTATTTTATGTTCACCTTTGCGGTGTTAAAATGAAACTGGCTCAAACGCACAGTCCATCTTGCGAGTCTATCGATCGGTTCCCTAATTTTAAACATCAACAGAGCACGAGCATCATGTGTGAAAAAGTGAAGTGTACTCAATTAAGACACTGAATCAAACGCAGGCAACAATGCAGGCCAAACATTCCATATCTGTTACTGAAAAAACCTTTTATTGTTTGATAGACTTTTAGAAGCAAATGCCACAACTTTTTCTTCTTCCCCTTGTACTTGACTTTGAACACAAACTTACCTATAATTTGAGGAAGTATACTGTATTATAAAAGCTAGACATTTTTACTAGATAATTTTGGTGCTGGAACTAAAGCTTGTTTAACCCCGGAATTACTTATTTTTCCAGAATTTATGTTTTTCACAAGTTTAGTAGATTATTTCCACTTTCGCATTTTGAAATTTGAAGGGTGGTTTCCATATGAAAATACTAGGATACAAAGCCACTTTTGGAAGAGTTATAATTCTTTGAATTAATTATCATAATTATTTATGATAACCAAGAAACAGTTTTTTATAGTTGTTCAAACATAAACTCACATCTGAATCTGCAGTAGATGGTATAAACTTCCGAAGACAAACGCCATCTGCTGGATGACCAAAGACTCAAACTGCTAATGAATATGATAGGAACTAAGAACTATCTTACTGATTAACTCTCTATGGTAGTTCAATAACTCAACACACAATTTGTTCGGGCTTTCGAATGCATCTAGGACAATGTCATGAATTCCTAGTCCCGTTTTTTCATCTAGGTCATATTGAGAGACACCGGATTCAATCGATAATAACCACGACCAGGCCACACAGGCCCCGGGGACCCGGGGCCCCCCCCGGGGCGGGGCGGCGTGTGCCCCCGCGTCCGTCCTGCCCCACGGCCCGTGTGGGGAGAGGGTGGGAAAGGGAGTGGAGGGTGAGGGGAGATCGCAACACCGCCTCCCCCCCGGCCCCCCCCTCCAATAACCATTGAATGTTCACAGCGACACCATGTGAACACATACAGTTTGACTTTGGTGGGATTGAGACGCCCCTACAAGCCACTCCCAACTCTGTCCCCACTAAGTTGGTATTGGTGGGGTTGCCATTCAGGTGAAATGAGTCTGAGAAGTGTATATAAGAATCTGTAAACCGTCTATAATATAAGTTTACATCGAGTATTTTGGTGAAATCATATTGAAATGAAAAATGTTAACCAGTTATTGTCGTAACTCGTTTACTCGTAGTGATAATTTGTTCACAGTACAAACTCTTTGTACTATGAGAACGAGAACATTGCGTCCGTCACCTCATGGACTTTGATAATGCCTACTACAGTTGTAGGCGAAACGTCAGGAGTGGAAACCTGTGGGCCAAGGCAAACAAACCCAAAAAACACCCCAGAATCATCTTATCGAATTATTGGAATCTGCGATTGGGATAGATTGATTCAAGGTGTATGTGGGAATATTTGGGAGTTATATCTCAGAATAACACAGTAGACCCATCTGCTGATGAGGATTTGATGGATTTCTTAATGGTATATTCGCTCAAATACCAGAATTTCAAGAACGTTATTCAAATAAGCCATTTTCCTCGAGTTTAATTTTATGTTATAGTAGTATTGATATTATATGCAAGGTTGGACTTGTGAAAAAAGTTGATTCTGAGGTTGAACGTAAATAAATATAGAACACAGAGTGGATGCTCAAGTGGAATTACCTGATTGCATTGAATCGAGAAGAGCTGTGGTAAATGTTTGCAATGAGGACTAACAGTGTTTTGCGTGGGCCATTACTTCTGCATTTCATCCTAGAGATCAAGCTGATGGTCGAGTGTCGGAAGATACATCTTATCCATATTTATCCGAGATTTTGAATGCAACAGGTACAAATTCCTCGGTCAAGTTGAATAATTAGAAAATTGATAGATTTGAGGATACGAATAATGCTTCACATCAATATTTAGGGCCTAGCTTGGAGCTTTGATGTCAATTCATCGCTTTTTACTGATGAAACTGATAATATTCACTTCTCATAGAAAAATATTTCAAGGTTTCGAGACAACTTCCCATTCATGAATATAAAAATATCCTTGTGATGTTTTTCATCTTATTAATCTACTGAGCGATAACTGTCACGTCACAAGATAAATGATTGTAATAACTTGAGTACTACAACACCATCTTCCAATGTGGCAATATGTGAAAATGGTTGAGGTTCTCGCGAATAAGTATGAGAAGATGGTGCATGAAAACGTATGGGTGTTTGAAAACTCTGAGAGAGAAATGAGGTATCATTTGAAGTATATGCCTATTTTGGATCATTCTTCAACCAATTCAAACGAATGAGCCAAATCCCGATGAAGACGTTCAAACATAAAAGTTATCCCTCTGCACATTTGATAAAATGTTCCAGTAATGATGATCAATCTTCATTTGTTATATGAAGAAGTGCCGATGCAGCCCAGAAAACTCTCACAAAAATTGAAAATGATCCGAAAAACATATATCGAAGATATCCTATCCCTGTGGATGCCCAGACACCCGAAGAGGGAAGACAGTTCGCTACTGCTGAGAACTGCTGTATTTGTTCGAAACTATTGAGGAATGGTGATGTTGAAGTGCAAAATCATTATTATCTCACCGGAATAAGAAAATCTCATTCCGCTCATTCAGCGTTTAGTTTGGATTTCAAATTACCAAATTTTGTTTTTATCATTTTTCACAATTTCAGTAGATGATTGTCATTCATTTATGAGGGAATCATATTAAAACAGGCATTGCAAGGAAGAGTCGCAACGCTGAGAAAGAAACACGTTGAGCTGTGGCCAAAGAACAAACCATTATTGTGATATCAAGGTTTGGACATCTATCCAGGTGTTAAAAATGAATATATCATTGAATTGTGTGATAGTTATTGAAAGAGATCACATCATGTTCACAAATTGATTCATTCAAATCCACTTTTGAATTATAAACGTTGCCTCAGCAAATCGCAACGTTTTGTGTAAATAAAACCAAATTGGGAGTATACTCCGTACAAGCTAGTTTTTTCATTTCAATCGATAGCATATGAGTGGCTTCCAAGCTATTCACTGTCACTTCGGAATACATTCTCAATTCTTTTCGCCAGATATCCCTCATTGAAAATGCGGTCTCATATGGTCGAGTCGGCTCTTCAAGCTCTGCTTGCGCCTACATTCTCAAGAACTATTTGAATTGGTCATCTTCTCCAAGTTTCGAACGAAGTTCGTCTACATCTTTACACATTTCAACAAAAATTCAGCCTTTTTTATGCAACTTTTTTTTTTGAAGTGCTACTTTGTTAATGTGGACATTTTGCTCATTGTTATCATATTCCAAAATGGTCGCTTTCGCCATCAAAAGTCGACATTATGCTTCTTTCTCCACATTCCAAAATCGTTGTAGTGGAGTAAAACTATTGAGAAATTCAACATTCGAGTCACTCATCATTAGGTTCTGCTGGTTCACTATCTACCTTCCTCTTCGATCTACCACAAATTGTCGAGGTTTTTTTATTCCGCACAATACTTTCAGTTTATTTCTGGGTGACAGTTGACGAGGGAGCATCAGCAACCTGTCTCTCAGATGGTTTTGACTTTCCATTCAGTCTAAGAGGATGATTAATTGAAAAGCACAAGGATTCTGATGGTTGTAAAAGGGTAGATCTCCAACAACAATTTGTTCAGAAGTTTCCATTACATCTTCCACTTCTTCAATCCTGAGAAAATCATTGATTTCAAAAGCAGTGTTAAATGAAATTCACGGTGACAACAAGTAAGCTTTGAGGGGTAACGTTATTAGAATACAGATAGAAATGGTGATGACTTTTCATAAAAAAAGGAAGTGGTACACAGGCACTGCATTCATTTGTACAGATGGCAAAATGGCCAATTTTTACCCCAGAGAGGTAAACACAGCTTGTTGTATGTATTCTTAACCTAATGAAATAATACATATATTATTTATTCGATATACTTATTTTTTCATGATAACGAAAAAAATAGTCGATGTGTCTCTGTATATATACCGGTATGTGACAAGACAACCTCTGCTTCTTATTCATCATGTGTGAGGCACCAAAATTAACAGAAGTTGAATCTCGTATTAGGGTGAAGTTGCTCAACTCTTTCACACAGCTCCCAAATATTTCCTAATGACGCGCATTAGAGATTCCAACAATCCATCATGTATGTATCACAATGTGAGCAATGTTGAATAGGAGCTTGATATTCAGCAGCCACACAGGTTATACAAACATTTCTGTGAAGAATCCCGCACTAACACCTGTTGGTATTAGCCAGGGGAGTAGTTGTTGTCTAATAGGTGTCAGTCCGTCAACCTACAATGTAGGTGAGTTGAGGCTGGCCTGAACAAATTGTTCATTTTTAGAATATTTGATTTAAAGCCAGTCTTCAAGCATGCCCATGAATATTTGCATTATTCGTATTTTCCTTGTACCTACTAGGAATTGGGTCCATGCGGTTATGCTCTTGGTTAGTACCTAGTCTACGGGCAGATGGCGTAGCAACGGCTATTTTGCTAGTTGTTTGTATCAGCGTAGGTCTAGGGAAGATACTCTACTCGAATATGATTTTTGGTTATGGTAAGTCATCGACTTATGTTGATGATGGCACTGCCTTGCACTGACGAGAGGCCAAACAGCCCGAAACCGGTCTGCAAGTGTGTCCCGTCCCAATAATTGAAAATCAATTCTGGTAGTTGTATCGCCAAGAGCATATGTGGAATTTCTTCTGTGAAGAATCCCGCACTAACACCTGTTGGATGTAATCCAATGCCCATCGTGGTATTAGCTAGGGGAGTAGTTGTTTTCTAATAGGTGTCAGTCCGTCAACCTCTAGTGTAGGTGAGTTGAGGCTGGCCTGAACAAATTGTAAATTTTTAGAATATTTCAAACATTTCGAAATATACGACATAAGATGATTTCCGAGCATTTGATGCACTGCTGCTGCTGATAGCCTTCTCTTAGGGTCGAATTTTCCGTTCATGTTGTGGCGGTCCTGGAATCCACGTATCAGTGCAAGTATTGATATCTGCCTTGGGTCTACTTATTTGACAAAAGTAGCATACAATATCTTCTACAATCACCAAGAGTAAACACACACTTTAGTCATCTCACTGTTTTCGAAAAGGCATATCATCTGCTGAAATGATGACTTTTGGAACACTGACTCTTGTCTTATACCAACATTTGAAATTTATACACTTCAATTCTTATGGAAGTAGAGTGGGATGAGGAAAGTCCCCCACTCCACAATTTCATATTCTTTTTTCTCAGCATACAGAATATTATATTTTATCGAAGGATTCATTCAAAAATATTCCAGATGATTATAGGTGAAGATCAATGCCCCAACCATCGCATTGTTCAGTATGTACCATTCCTTACCGTCCATAAATTGCAACGGTGTTTTTCTTTCAAGAGAGTGTGAGAGTTACACACAGGAAGTATGCACATATTGAATTGGTGTTGGTGACGTTCAGCATGCTTTGCACCACATCGAAAACATATCGTATAAGAAAATCACTTTTCAGTACTTATTTTTGAGCAACAGGGTGTGAGTAAGGGTTTCCTCAGAAGTACTATTTCAAATTTAAAGAGTGTTATTCTGAGTAATCTGGACTTCTACTGATCACAGAGAGGGGCGCCAGAGGCAGCAGTTGATCATAATAATCTAAGTAATATTCATAATTAATCAAGGTACCATATAATTATCAACTACTTCACATCTATTGAGTTGCAACTATAAGGGGAGCAATAAAAATCGAATGAAAAAATTAATCCTTCAATCAATACCTGATTATAACTTCAGTAACTTCAGTACCTGGATAAGCACAATAATGGTATAAACGAGGGCTGCAAATCGACTGTTAGTGTAGTATTTCCTGGTATTCCTGCTACTGGGCTCCTGGTCCTGGCTAGGAAAGTGGGGCTCCCTTATTACGATGACAGGGGTAAGGTGAGTCTCCCTTGTTACGGAGGCAGCTATTGTTTCTCTGGACTCCAATTTCCAGATGCCAGGTAATGACCGTATTCTCACTAGGAAGGGGTGAGGTAAGTCTCCCTTGTTTCGTTGGATTCCAATTCCAGATGCCAGGTGTTCAGCGTGAAAGGAAATCGAACAAATGAGCAGTAGTTACGATAGAAAAATGCAAGGACCTCGTTCTTGGGTGTACCGAAAAAGTACAGATGCCTTTTATTCAGATATTGAATAGAAATTCACAGAGTGAAGAGTTTTATGAACTCTTAATACAGGTGTTCATGAATGCAAATATAGAAATTCAATACCAGTAGTTGGAAACTGGTAATTTTACAACAGCCTATACCAAAGCTCTAATGATTATAATACAAAAATATATTGAATAGAAACTTTTCCTCATAAATCTACTGCAGGTAGATACTAATCGCCCAGCGATCAGAAAAACTCAGACATGACAAGGCTTCTTGAGAATTCGACGTTTTCACAAAAAAGGAATATCTGTCTTATAGTGGAAAATTTTCAAATTTGGAAGAACAAAAATTCCTAACTCAGTATTACTGAATATTCAAACTGACAGATATTTCTCTTCTGAAGAGACACAGAATGCAGAATGATCTCAACACCAGGAAGCACCCTGTGATGAGATGAGTAGAATATTCTCAGATATAATGAGACAATAAAAAATAGCAAAAAGAATTTCTACTCAACTTATCCTTCGAGCCGATGGAAAGCTGCAGACAGTTCTACAGAGACAGATTTTCCTGTTTAGATTGTTCCTGGGACCAACTTATCAATCCCCCTGGCAGATGAGGATGAAAACCTGAAAATATATGAAAACGCAGAATCCAAGGAACAAAAAGGAAAAATTTCGTGTAATGTCACCACTCAATTTGAAAAACAAAACATTCCAAGGAATCTCTTCGGGGAAGAAAACTTTCGATTATTAGATTCACACACGGCCTCCAACCTCAAAACTCACAATTTCTCAAAATTTTACAAAAATATACTATTTCACTGACCAGTAATGAAACACACTATGATAACATCCGTGTATAAGCAATAATGGGAAGATGATTCAATTGATGTAAATAAGATAAATGATACTCTTCCTTGATCGCTCAGCGCTTACAAACACTTTCCTTGAGAGATCAGAAAAGACTAGACAAAAGACAAAGACAATTCAGTTCGTTCCTCCCGAGTTCAAGGTTCCGTGGAACATACAATTTATCACAGTAGAACTCCACTCGCGATCCGAAATGTGGTGACTGAAGGTCAGAAATAGAGTGTAGTGCTGAATGATAACACAATAATCGCACTGATCAATAAAAATGTAACAAAAATTTTTATTTTTGTTACAATCGATAAATGGGAGAGTCATGTGGGTGTTGACATGCTTTTACCATTCTCCAATATTGGTCCGTGTGCTATAAAATCTATGAAAGAAAGACAGTATTTTCCCATTTGTTTGAATGTGATTGACAGTGGTATCGGTTCGGACTTCTATTGTCTAGATCATTAATTCTATTGGAACGATAGAATTCTAGTATATTATGCAACGATCGTGTAATGATGGTTATCAATACATGAGCATAAACCGGGATACGAAACGAGCCGAAGATTAGCTAGTCCTCTTCTCTGGCCTCGATCATTTTCAGGATTTCAAAAAAGTGTCTGAAGTTCTTCACGAAGTACGAGTAGTTTCCGTTTAATGGCTGTAGGATAGGAAGTAGAAATTTCGCAATTCTGCGTGTTGCCGAGTTCCTGAAGCTGATGATCGGCCTGAGATATACGTCCGTAGAGGTGTGATGGCTTGATGTGATGAGGCGTCAGTGAGAATTTCTCCTTGTCTGAAAGAAACATTTGATACTTCTTCAATGTTAGGTATACATTTTCCTCTATCGATGAAGTGGGGTCTCTGGATACCACACCGTATTTTCCTTTCTGCAACACCCCCTCGATTTTTGCCTCCATACCTACTGTGACTTTTGTTATCAGCCGGTAGAATTTTGATGGTATCATTTTTCTGCACAATGCTTGGTGCTCTGCTCCACTGATGATACAATAAATCACAACCATCTGAGAGAAAGGTTGCTGATGCTTCCTCGTTCACTGTCTCTGAGAAACACACTAAAAGTATTGTGCGGAAAAAAAATCCGAATAATAATGGATAGGTGGATGGTAAACCAGCAGTAATGAAGGGTGACCCGAATGTTGAATCTCCCAATAGTTTTCCTCCACAACTATTCGGGAATGTGAAAAGAGAAGTGAAATGTATAGTTATGGAGGTAAAAGTGACCATTGTGGAATGCGATACAATGAGCGAAATATCAACATGAAGAAAGTAGCTCTTCAAGAACTCGAAGAATAGTTGCAGTTTCAAATGATGAATTGATTAAAATGTGTGAAGTAGTCAACGAGCTTCGTTCAAAAGTTGCAGAAGACGACCACTTAAATCAATTTTTGAGAATGCAAGTACAGGCAGAGCTTGAAGGGTCGACTCGACTTTACGTGATCGCATTATCAATAGGGAATATTTGAAAATTATTTAATGTGGTTCGAAGCGACAGTGACCAGATTTAAAGCCATTTCTATGCTATCGATTTTGTGGAGTGGAGAAATAAATTTGCGGTTATGGAGCTGACACTCAATTTGGTTTGGTATACACAGAAAGTTGTGATTGGTTAGAACAACGTTTACCGCTACATTTCATTTTCAATTCACTCGAAAATGGATTGAAATGAAATAATTTGCTAGTATCTATCAGCTTACAATACAATGATTTATTCATTTTTCAACTCCTGGATCGATGTCTGAACATGGAAACCACAATAATGGTTTGTTCTTTAGCCGCCTCTTAGGATGTTTATTCTCCAGCGTTGCAACTTCCTCCTCAAATGCATTATACTTTTGTGTAATTGCAACTGTCGCATGTGATACTTCGATATCAACATCAATTTCCATTTCTTTGTATTTGCGAGTTAATGTTATTTTTGCCTCCGCTTTCTCGTCATCGAATTCTTGTCGAGTGTTGCGAGGAACATTACCAATTTTAGATTCTGATGCAGGTTCCAGGGCCAGAAGGGTAACTTCCCTAGTTTCTCTAATTCATTTCTCAAGGTATGATACAGTTACACAATCACTCTTTTCAACTGGTTCACCTGTATTTTTCAATCTCATCCTTTGCATATCATATTGGTCATCTGGTGCCAAGGTTGATCCATTGTCAGGAGGTTCTCCAACAATACTACCATATCATTTCCATTTTCGACCAAATTCATCTATTGTTTTGGAGATTTTTGCACCTTTGGAATATTCTGATAGAATTTTATATGACTCTGACCCCATGAAAGAGTGTGTGGTATTTGGAATGTAAAATCGTTTGTCATTTAATATGATAATGCAACTTTGTTCTTCAATTCTGTAGACATATCATCAACACCTTCCTACATGAGTAAATTTTCCTTATATTTAGAGAGGTCGTGCGGCTAGATGGGGATATACTCGAGCACCTCCAAAACCTATTAAAATGGCGTGATTGTGTTATTTAAAACTTAAGAGGTGGTATAGTATATATCATTTTAGTGGTAGGGTTTGCGTGTAGGGGTTTTAAAAATTGTGAAGAAAGAAACAGTTACCTGGGCACTCTCGAGCTTGTCAGAATGTCATACCATGTATGCCCCAAGTGCCTCTGATAACAGAGTTATACTAATCTGCTGAAAAAAAAAATCTCGGCCGTGTCAGATTTTTTGTTGAGTAGGTTTTAAAGAAGATCCAATTAAAAAAACTGAGAATTTTAATGCGACGCAAACGTGAATCGAATTCATGAAAATGCCAAAAAACATCGATCTTTCTAAATACTCGAGCGCGTCAGATTTTTATATGGGGATTTATCTCAATGTCCTGAAAGTGTATTTCCTTATTCTGACGAAAATGTTGGGTGGTTCTCTCTATCTGACTATATAATTTTTTGAGTTGTTTTTCTTCCTCCAGTACGCAATAGGTAATATTTATAATAATCTTGGACAAAATTAGGAAGAAAAAAATTAAAATTAGTTTTTTTTCATAGAAAAATTAGATACTGCATTGTACAGGGCACTTCATATAGAATATCGGATCGTGTCGTTTCTCCTTGCTAAATTTTTGTAACAAGAAATAGGTACAGAGAAAATGAAATGAAGTTTTATGTTTTTCACATTCTACATCTCCAACTCAACAGATTAAGTTAAGTTGGTCGATGTAGCTTTGTTACTGAATTTTTTTTATCGTTTCAGAAATTAATGAACTGGAGAAATCTGGCTAATTTGAGGATTATTTCTGTTCAGTTGAGTCATGAAATGAATATTATAGAAGACTTCAAAAAATGTACCTGAATCAGACGTTTTCTCGGTGCTTTCTAGTGTCTTTCTCGATGCCGAGAATATCTGGTTAGATGACAACATTCTCATGCGCCTCAGGTATCTGATTGTCAGTGAACCGAGTAAACTCGTTTCTTTGTGAAGTGCTTTGTTTGCGACTTATACTGAGCAACGCGTTTTTCGGGTGACAAAATCACTTTTCTGTACTTCCTGTCACGTGCGAATCGACAGTTTTTGTTTTTTTGTGAGTTCTAGATTATTATCCGTAAAATGAAGAAAAAAAAATCGCGCTTGAGAATTCCGGATTAACGATTTTTTTGCGAGATCGCGGCCTTATAACTTTGTCGCGTCAAGTCCGTTTTGTCAGGTTATTGAAACTTTAGTTTAAGTTTTAATTTTTCATTCAGAAGCTTCAATATACACATAATAAATACAAATTATCTGTCAAGAAATTATCCCGTGTTCGAATTACAAATTCGGCTATCGTCCACCAGGTGGCCTACCCTAAATTAACGAGACACGTTTTCGTTGTTTAGCTGTCTAGTATTACTCTGTTCAAAATTGTTTAAATAGATGTCGTTACTTGTATTGAAATTTCTGGAATAGGCTCGAAGAAATCGAGGTAGCCATGTCGGCTTTTCATTCTTCTGTTCGTGTAAGAAACGACGCCAGTCGATATTAGTGATCCGACAGAAAAATCAATTTTATTGATAGAATTATATCCAGAGTGGATTGATTATGGTTATGAATGTTCCAAAGTGCTTGGACATCATGTATATTTTATTTGTTCCTGCTGGGACATGTATTCAACCTCGATTCGAGGTAAGTTTTTGCATTTTTTGGTATCCATAATTCTAAATTTCAATTTCTTCAAAAGGTTTTTATGGAGGAGGGATTTTTGAAGAATCTTCACCCCTTCTATTTGGGTAATTCTTCGGAGTATGGGAAGATTTCCTTATGAGTTATTTTACTGGTAGAAGCCACCCCGTTGGTCCTGTCCGCCATTTTGTCAGCCAAGACTAAATGCAACTTTCATGATTATTGATTAGGTTTTCCCAAGCTGTTCCAATGATGGATTATTTCCCTGCTAAAATCGTCTTTCTGGATAGGACCTGGTTATGAGGCTTCAGGATTTTTGTCTCTGCATTTCTTATTTGTTGAAGGCGAAAAAAAGATAGTTCAACCTTGCAACCGTTCCAACCACTCCAGATGAATTACTTTCCCCAGACTTTCGTCTCTCCAATTTTTACCTGGTTATGGTGACTGAGAGGGTGGTCCATCTGAGAAGCCTGTCAAAAACTGCTCAGCCCAGGGATGCTTCATCTACTCCCCTAGCTGTCTTTCCTTTTATTGCTTGGATACGACGTATCTGATTGGAGTGGATGGTACAACTTTTGGCTTCAACCAACTTCGTGGGACATTAGGCTACTGCATAGTCTTTACAGGATAGTATACATAAACCAACTTTGATATTTTTTATGTTTTACCTACTGCTTTTTAACTTACATCATATTTGTGTGTAACAGCCCTCGTACAGTACTGGACGATCGCTCTCATATTTTCATAACACTTGCAAAAAGTTATCACATGATAAATTCATATTGTATTTTGGTTAAGCTGACCTGAAATCACTGTTTAACACCAAAGTGTCATTTCCATGAAGTTGATTGACCGTAAAATATTTTTTGTGTATGTCATAAGGGGTTTTTCATTACATAATATTTAAGGAAGGTATTTGTTTGACTTCAGACTCCTCCCACCTTTCAGCAGTATTGAATATTGATGTGTAGTTCATAAATATTACACGAAGTGTACACCAACTTTTTTTGTATCTTGTTTTCCCTTTTCGAACAAGATCTGAGCAATCTTATATGAGGAGAATTGGGTGGCGTCCAAATTAAATTGTTTCACTTCGATTTTGAGTTCATATAGCCCATTAGTGAACCTCGACCACATGCTCTACCTAATTTACAGCTAACGGCACTATTGTTTACAAAATAAACAGAACAGTGGCGCCCAACGTGGGGCCCGATTTTTCAAAAGTGATTCAAATTTTTCAATTCACACTTCACATCAGTTTTCAATCTGTTGCTGGACTAGAAGCCTGAAGTAGCTGGAGTAAGTTTTGATAGGCTTTTTTTTTATTTTTGCTCATAGTGAGTGGTTAAATTTTCATAGTTTTTTTGGAATTCTGATATGGAGGAGACATTCAGACCGGTACATTTACTCTATGAAGAGTGCACTTACGAATTGGCCATAAGAGGTGTAGTTTACACAAAAAATCAAGATGAACGAAGGATAATTCTTGCTCGTATGCTTGATAAAGAGAATAATGAACTCAAACGTCCTGGCGCTTTAAAACAACTGTCATTGTATAAGTACGATTTTGAAACAGAGAAAGAGCAATTAGTGATTCTATTTATTCTATTAAACTCATTTTGAATGACTTTGAGGGCACATCGGAGGATTCAATTTTCAAACGTATAAAGTCTCGACCAGCCCATGTTCCGTTTGGTCTTAGAAACTCAGCTCTATTTCTTTGTCGACTAGTAGATTCAATTTTCGGTCCTAAGTATGAACCGTACATTTTTACATATCTTGATGATATAATTGTTATTTCTCCCACTTTAGAAGAACATTTAGATTTATTATGTACAGTAAGAGATCGTCTTTCAGAAGCAAAATTGACAGTAAATTTAAAGAAATGCAAATTTTTACAACCCTCTTTGAAATATTCAGGTTTTCTCGTTGATGAGCATGGCATTAGAACCGATCCTGAAAAGGTTTCGGCAATGGTGAATTATCCTAGGCCTACCACTGCCACGGAAGTGAAGCGTTTTATTGGTTTAACCTCTTGGTATCGCCGTTTAATTCAAAATTTTTCAACACTGATGGCTCCGATTAATGCACTTTTGCATGGTCGTAGAAAAAATCAGCATATTAAATGGACAGATGATGCTGGAAACTCTTTTCTCAAAATCAAGGAAGCGCTCGTTTCCGCTCCTATCTTATGTCCACCTGATTTTTCACAACCGTTCATTATTGAATGCGTCGCCTCTGATACGGGTATAGAAGGAATACTTCTTCAAAAAATTTATAATAGTGAAAAAATAATTGCTTATGCTAGCCGTTCTTCCTCTCGCCAGGAGCGAAATTGGTCAGTGACTCAACGTGAATTAATGTCCGTAATATTTTGTGTAGAGAAATTCAGGTCTTTTGCTGAAGGCACTCATTTTACAGTGATTACAGATCACCATTCGTTGTTATATTTGGATAATATGAAAAATCCTTCAGGCAAACTGGCTAGGTGGGTTCTACGTCTCAGACAATTTTCATTTGATATCAAATTTAGAAAAGGTTCGTCAAATGTAGTACCGGATGCATTATCTCGTATCTCTCAAGATAATCCAGTTCCACGTATTTCATTTCTTGATATTTCACGTACTGTGTCAGATACCTGGTATAACAATATGAAAACTAAAATCAGTGAAAATCCTGATCAATTTCCTCAGTGGAAAATAGAGAATGGTCAAATTTTTAAATTTTTTGCTTCAAAGTCTTCCCTAAAATCTAACGTGAGGGAATGGAAAATATTAGTACCAGAATCTCAAAGAAATACTCTCATAAAATCTTTACATGATCCTCCTACGAGTGCTCATTTTGGTTTCTTCAAAACTGTATCACGAATTAAAGAGTTATATCATTGGCCACGAATGAGGCAAGATGTTTTAACGTATCTTGAGAAATGTACCATCTGTGCTTCTCAAAAGTTACCTCATACCGTACGATTTGGTTTGATGGGCAAAGAGAAATCCGTTGATTTTCCATGGCAAGTAGTTGCCGCCGACCTTTTCCCCGATCAAAGAATGGGAATTCTTATCTTTTAGTCATTGGTGATTGGTTCAGTAAATATGTTATTTTGCACCCTATGCGTAAAGCTACGGCACAAAATATTGTCAAATTCATGGAAAATAACGTCTTTTTAGTATTTGGAGTTCCGCAGTATTGTATTGTTGACAATGGAACGCAATTTGCTGGTTCATTATTCAAGAAATTATGTGAAAATTACCAAGTCCAAAAAATTTGGTTTAATGCTCGTTATCACCCACAAGTAAACTTTGTAGAACGTATGAATAAAACCATTGGTACCGCCATCCGGTGTTATGTCCAACAACATACTGATTGGGACCAACATCTTCCAAAAATTGCTCACGCAATAAATACTGCCAAACATGAGGTGACAGGGTATACTCCTTCCTTTTTGAATTTTGCCAGACATCTACCTTTATCCGGAAAGTATTACGGAGAAATCCAAAGTACTTCAGACCTAGAAGTTATGCCTGGTGATAGAGATTCTTACGTTGCTGACATGAATTCTTCAAAAGAGATTTTCACAGAAGTTCGTGCGAACCTCCATAAATCTTATGAAAATAACGCCAACAGATATAACTTACGTAAAAAAAGATATAACCTATGAGGTAGGGGACAAAGTATATAAGAAAAATAAAGTTCTTTCCAGTGCTCCTGACAAATTCTCAGCCAAGCTCGCCCCAAAGTATTGTCCAAGACCATTTGTTAGAGTTCTCTTTATTGTGTATGTCCTCAAATGTTAAAAAATAAAATACCCTTGATAATATCATGATCGAAGCAAGTTTCTTTTATTTTTCAAATTTTTCTTTTATTCAAATATTTCGCGCTCATGAAACGACTTCCACTATTTCTACACATGCGCAGATGGCGCGCAATTATCATTGTTGAACTGACCGCAGAGACAGACGTGGTTTTTCGTTCGTTGTTCAATTTTGGTGTATACCCGCTTATTGTCTACATTTTGCAAGTTTGAAGGCCTTCCAGAAGCTGACGAAGACACTCCCAACGGTCTCATCAGGTAGGTGGAAGTCTTTCCCGATTTTCAACTTGATTGTTTTTTTTTTGTGTTCAAAAAAGAAATCAAATTACAATTTCTGAACCAGCACTTTGCTGTCCATTACCGCAACATTTTTGGTCCATCGAGCCAAGATTATTGGTTTTTTCTTATTATATTTCACTTAAAAAGTTGCTTCGATCATTTTATTTCAATATATTTCAAGGTCTTCATCGTTATTCCCATTGAATCGAGAGCGTTCATTTTGCTGTCATTTCATTGGTGAGTCGACGAGTCGACTTTCTTAGATTCAACAAAAAAGTATTGACGTGGTCCGGGCTCACTTTGTTGTTTGGTATTTCATATCATTTCGGATATTTTTCAAAACATAGAAATGAGTGATAAAATTAAAAAATTAAAAGCCCTTAGAAACACGGAAATCAACCGAATGTCAGAGTTGAAACGAGTCGCTGATGTAGCTCTCACTGATTACAAGGTTCATTCAGAGTTCCGCCAACGTTATAAAGTTTTGGAAGAAATTGTTGTTAATTTCGGAAAACACCAGTTGAACATTATTAGTAGTTTGAGCTCCAGTGATGATGTAACTAGTGAGATGTTAGCAGACGAAGAAACAGTTCGTACAGAGTTTGAAAAGGAACTTTTTACTGTACAAGCTATTTATTCTGATTTATTCGAAGATTTAGGCAAACAATCTATTTCGGTTGATAACAATACTCCTAATATTCCAACCGCACCCAGAGCAAAGCTCCCTGAGATGAAGTTGCCCACTTTCAATGGAAATGTCATAAGTTTCACGTCATTTATTGATCTTTATAATGTACTTGTGCACAATAATGCATCCCTTTCAAACATTGAAAAATTTTCTCATTTGCACTCAGTGTTAGAGGGAGAACCGAAAAGTGTAATTGCCGGTATACCGCTGAGGGAAAATACCTATATGATTGCTTATAATGCATTAGTAAAAAGGTATTCCAATCCGCGAATTGAAGCTTATGCTTATTGGCAAGAAATTGAATCTAGCCCTCACATGTCAGTCGAAAATCCAACTCAACTAAGGAAGTTGATTGATATTTTCGAGGAAAATGTTGCAGCACTTGAGGCTTTAAACTTTCCAACGAAGCACTGGGATTTCATTCTTTGCAACATGCTCAAGAAAAGGTTAGATCCTCTTACTGAATCTCGCTATGAATTAGAGCTTAATGTTAAATCAATTACGAATTCTGTTTTCTCTCATATGATAGATTTTTTGACTAATCATTGTAAGGCTTATGAAGCGTCATCATTAGCTAATATCCGCTCTAAACATAAAAATGTTCGCACGAATCGCGATCAACGACCTTCTAGTTCCAGAAATACATCTTCGTTTATAGCAAATACCCAAGTTTCTGGAAACAGATATTGTCCTTTATGTAAAGCTGAACACGCTCTTTATAAATGTTCCTTGTTTTTAGATAAATCGCCTAAAGAACGGTATAATATTGTGAAGCAGAACAAATGGTGTACAAATTGTTTGAGTCACACACATTCTAAGAAAAAATGTTCTTCATCTAACACTTGTCGCTATTGCCAATCGGCATTCCATCATTCCACGCTACATTTTGATAAACCGCAATCAAATATTGAATCAAATAATTCAAATGAATCTGCAAGTCGTAATATTGCAAGTTCTTCGAGCATTTCAAATACTGATTCCGGCCCTGCAGTTCTTAGCGCGAACCTCGGTCAACACAGTGTTTTAAGCTTCGCGTCCACGGGAGAGTTTTTCTGAGAGTAACTCGCGATATCAGCTCTCAGGTGTATGTCCATGTGAGAGCATTCTCAGGAATTTTTTGCTATCAGACAGCACTTGAGAGCACCGTCGGATAGTTCTCTCACAATCTACTCTCAGAGTTGTGTCCACTTGATCAGTTGTCGCGCGATACTCTCACGATGAATAATAATAAAGGCAAACTTGCTGCTCTTATTATTATGTATAAAAAGAGAAAAGAAATGGTGGAAGTGGGAAAAAAGTGCTGGGTTAAGCCTTGGATCCAACGTAGAGCAACATACGGTGCTTGTTCTACATTAACTGCCGAGCTCCATCTTGAAGATGCCCAGCAATTTCGAAATTTTGTTCGCATGAGTGCAGTTCAAGTTCAAATCATAATAAATTTAGTTAGGCCTAAAATTTCTCGCCTCGATTTCTGTAGTTTGCAGATCGAGTATCCCACAACATTTCATTTTCTTCGTATCTCTGTATCAATTCAAACACTTCGTCTTTACTCTAGTTTTTCGCCATTTTTTTCCCGATAGCACTCTCAACTATACGAAATTGTTTCGACTTCTGCGAGCCCACTATCGAGAGGCGGCCGGTTCCACGTCCACTTGTTCTCGATGTCGCTGCGAGTTACTGTCAGATAGTAACGTATCGCTCGCAGCAAACAGCTCTCAAATCTTTGTCCACTTGAGAGCAATACTCTCGAGAGCGACTCTCGAGAGTTTTTCTCTCACATGGACACGTAGCTTTACTTGCTACTGTGCAATTGAGAATTTTGGATTTCCGAGGAAATTTACACGTTGTACGAGCGTTGGTCGATAGCGGCTCGCAGGCAAATTTTATTTCGAAGCGATGCGTAAATCGTTTGGGATCCAAAGTTTTCAAGTCGTCCATTTCTGTGTACGGTCTCGGAAACATGACAACTCAAGCATCGCTAGGCGCTGTCAACTGTACTATTCAACCTTTATCATCGATTCAACCGTCTTTAACACTAGAGTTCATAGTTTTGGAAAATATTTGCTCAAATATGCCAACATTTTCGATAGATCCTTCTTCATGGAGTTATATTAAAAATATAAATTTAGCCGATCCGCATTTTTTCAATCCCGCACAAGTCGATTTGCTTTTAGGTGCAGATGTTTTTCAAAGAATTCTTTTGGATGGACGAATTAGAGATAACGAAAATTTACCTACCGCTCTCAATACCTCATTTGGTTGGATTTTATTTGGCAAAGTGGGTGAAGTTCAACAAAAAAATGTAAATTCGTTTTTGAATATTGTCGAAATGGCTCGATTAGAAAACGCAATAAAGAAGTTTTGGGAATTAGAGGAGATTCCTATCAAGCCAATACTTTCTGAAGAGGACAAGATGTGTGAAGACATTTTCCTGAAAACTACTATCCGCACAGATACTGGTAGATTTATGGTATCTCTTCCCTTCAAAGAAACATATAATTTAAAATTCGAAAATTCTCGGGAAATTGCTCTTAGACGGTTTTTTAGTTTAGAAAAACGTTTACATCGCGAAACGGACTTGTGTGTCGAATATAGTAAAATTTTTTCAGAGTATATCGAATCAGGCTATATGGAAAAAATTCCAGATTCCGAATTAAATGCTTTTCCCTCCTATTATATTCCACATACTTGTGTATTCAAGCCAGACAGTTCTACATCAAAGGTCAGAGTTGTTTTTGATGCGAGCACCAAATGTTCAAATGATTTTTCTCTGAACGATGTATTAATGAAAGGGCCTAAATTACAAAAAAATATTTTAGCCATACTTCTGAACTTTCGTTTACACGCCATTGCATTTACATCGGACATCAGTCGCATGTACCTTAGAATTTTGATTAATCCCACTAATAGAGATTTTCAGAGATTATTTTGGAGATTTACTCCCCAAGAACCATTAGTAGAATATCGATTATGTACTGTTACTTTCGGAGTGGTAAGCAGTCCTTGGCTTGCTCTTCGCACTTTGGCACAATTAGCCATTGACGAAAGTTTGAGATTTCCTTTAGCGTCCCGAATCTTATTATCCGATAGCATTTATGTTGATGACGTTATTGGCGGTTGTAACTCATTAGATGAAGCACTAGAAATTCATAGACAATTGATTGAATTGTGCAAAAAAGGTGGTTTTCATTTAAAAAAATGGTCAAGTAATAATTTAGTTTTTTTACAAAACTTACCTGAAGGTTATTCATATAACGAGAGTTATTTATTAGATAAAGAAACGGAATCAACGATAAAGGTTTTAGGGTTGAAATGGACCCCTTCGTTGGATACTTTCTCCTACACTATTAATGCTATGGAGGCAAAAATAAATAAACGTAATATTCTTTCAGAAATTGGAAGAATTTTTGATCCTCTCGGATTTTTATCGCCGGTAACTTTGTGTGCTAAGTTGATCATGAAACAATTATGGATCCAAGGTATAGATTGGGATGATCTACCTCCACAATCTATTGTTGATAATTGGGTACAGTTCAAAACTCAGTTACCGAATTTTTCGCTGATCGCTATACCTCGTTTCATTCACCTCGTTGATTTTATGAGATGTGAATTACATGCATTTTGTGACGGTTCACAGAATGCATATGCCTCTTGTTTATATGTGAGAGTTATTAAGAATGATAACATTTTTGTGTCACTTCTGAGTGCAAAATCGAAAGTCACTCCAACCAAACCATTGTCAGTACCTAAAATTGAATTATCCGCTGCTTATTTATCATCGAAATTAGTTGCTTTCGTTTTGGAAACTTATTCAACTAAAATCAAATTTGACCAAGTATACGCTTGGACCGATTCATCAATCGTTTTACATTGGATGAAGTCTGATCCTAATAAATATAAAACTTTTGTAGCAAACCGCATTTCTATGATTCAAGAAAATATTTCTCCTAACTGTTGGCGTCATGTGACCTCCGAGGATAATCCCGCAGACTGTGCATCTCGTAGTTTGCTCCCTAAAGACCTAGTTGATCATCCGTTGTGGTGGACTGGTCCACCATGGTTATGTAAGCCAGAATATGAGTGGCCTTCACAAAAATTCAAAGTATGTATAGATGATCAGGAAGAACGTAAATCAACTCTGATAGCTTTTACTGATGCAAATTTTTTGGAAGATATTTTAAATAAATTTTCTTCATTAGATAAAATCAAACGAATTTTAGCATATGCTAAACGGTTTATTTTCAATTTGAAAAACCCGCTAAAGAAAGTAGTTGGACATAGTTTTAGTGAAGTCGAATTGCAGGAAGCCCTTGTTGTTCTAGTAAATTTCACCCAATCATCAGTATTTGCCGATGAAATTTCACAACTGAAAAATAATAAACCACTGCCTAAGTATATGAGAAAACTCAGCGCGTTCATTGATGAACACGGATCTTTAAGGGTTGGTGGCAGATTGAATAATTCTCTTTTGAATTATGATAGGAAACACCCATTACTTTTACCCAGTTCGAGCAGACTAACTGATTTATTTATTGAACATACGCATAAAATGAATTTACATCCTGGGTTACAAACCTTACATTTTCTTCTATTACAAAATTTTTGGATTTTGTCACCGCGCCGCACAATTTCGAAGGTTTTGAGCAAATGCTTTCGATGTTGGCGTCTCAAACCTAGATGTTTACAACCCCCTATGGGGGATCTTCCCGCAACTCGAGTGTCACAAGTGAAACCGTTTTCGGTTATTGCTGTCGATTTTTGTGGCCCGTTCAATATCACATTAGTCAGAATCCGTGGAGCTAGAACTTTCAAATATTATATTTGTGTTTTTGTTTGTTTTGCTACAAAAGCCGTACATTTAGAAATGGTATCGGATATGACAACGGAAGCTTTTTTGGCGGGCTTACGCCGATTCATAGCGAGACGTGGACGTTGTTCTCATATATTTAGCGATTGCGGACGGAATTTCGTTGGAGCAAATAAATATATTTTGGAAATAATGAAAAATGTAACTGAAAGTGAGAAAATTATCTGGTCTTTTCATCCCCCAACTGGTAGTCATTTTTCGGGCTTAGTTGAAGCAGGAGTTAAGTCTTTCAAAACTCATCTTGCGAGAGTAATTGGTTCTCAAATCCTTACCTTTGAAGAGTTACATACATTAGTAATTCAAATTGAAGCGTTATTGAACTCTCGACCACTTTATCCGCTAAGTACTGACCCCAACGATCTATCGGTTTTAACTCCGGGGCATTTCTTAACGAAAGAACCCCTAACTTGTCTTCCAGATCATGATTTGAAACATTTGAAACTAAATTGTCTATCTCGATGGCAATTGTTGCAGAGAATGCATGCCAGTTTCTGGGCAAGATGGCACCAGGAATATTTATGTACTCTACAACAAAAAAATAAATGGACTTCGCCTGATTCTCCATTGAGGGTCGGTGATTTAGTTGTAGTAAAGCAAGATGATATGCCGCCATTACAGTGGCGTACCGCTAGAGTTTTGAATCTATATCCTGGTTTGGATGGAATATCTCGAGTAGCGACAGTCAAATCCAGTAGTGGTATTTATAGGAGACCCGTTAACAAGTTGTGTCCCCTTCCCACTGCTTAGTTTGTTGAATATAATTCAACAAAAGTGGGGAGAATGTTAGAGTTCTCTTTATTGTGTATGTCCTTAAATGTTAAAAAATAAAATACCCTTGATAATATCATGATCGAAGCAAGTTTCTTTTATTTTTCAAATTTTTCTTTTATTCAAATATTTCGCGCTCATGAAACGACTTCCACTATTTCTACACATGCGCAGATGGCGCGCAATTATCATTGTTGAACTGACCGCAGAGACAGACGTGGTTTTTCGTTCGTTGTTCAATTTTGGTGTATACCCGCTTATTGTCTACATTTTGCAAGTTTGAAGGCCTTCCAGAAGCTGACGAAGACACTCCCAACGGTCTCATCAGGTAGGTGGAAGTCTTTCCCGATTTTCAACTTGATTGTTTTTTTTTGTGTTTGAAAAAGAAATCAAATTACAATTTCTGAACCAGCACTTTGCTGTCCATTACCGCAACACCATTTACCGTAGTACAAAAGATGTCAAAACTTGTTTATAAATTGCAAGACTCTGATGGTTCACCAGCTGGTGAATGGCATTTCAAAGACTTGAAGCCCTATTATGGTTCAAATTCTGACGTTTCTGTTGGATAGGTAATCTTCAGACTTTGCTTTATTGCCTTTTCATTCCTGCCACAAGATTTTGATATTTTTTGTGGTGCCCCGTCATTTGTAAATATTCTTGTTTTAATTTCTCTCTTGTAATCGTCTTACAAGGTTCGTCCCACTGGTTCTTGTTGTCTACGTTTTGGCAAATCCTAATGTTCAAGAGTACTTCGTATGAATGGAGGAATCCCAGTTTCTTCCCGAGTATTACAAGCAGTCAATAGGCCTCGGATACCAATATTCGGTGGTGGTTACAGGAAAACCAGTCCTAACATACTAGAGGGAACAGTTCTGAAAGTCTGTAGTGTTTTGGTGACCACATTTTCAAATGAATAAGTTGCAGTTAGCAGCCTCGGATGATAAGCATTTGAAAAAATTATGTTACTTTCCGATGCAAACAGGTTCTTCATTTTGAATGTCCAATATGGATAGCTCCATTTCACCTGATGACAAAACAGTTGGGTTCACCTTGGTTGAGTGGGTAGATTTTAAAATTAATTATATTTCTTTTTAATGTATAAATAAGGAAATTACTGTGAATATGTTTGTGTTGAATAGATTTTTAAACGAGAGAGTAATTGTGATGTATTAGTAAGTTGCCTGAGAGTACCGATTTTGACCTTTTCCTGATATAGACTGTCAACCAGATTTTGACAATTTTCCGATTTTCGACTTTTTCTCTCATTAGATGTTAATCTTATCAATTTTACAGACATGTCCATATTGTGTTTTCCTTTTTTATAGGCGTGTGGTACGCGTAGTTACCAGTATGCAACTAACTACAATACATATCTCATTTAGGGCCAGTTTAAAAGAAATAGCTTTTCAATCTATTTTTTTTATTTTTGAAGGGGGATGGTATCCCGTGTTCGAATTACAAATTCGGCTATCGTCCACCAGGTGGCCTACCCTTAATTAACGAGACACGTTTTGTGGTATTACTCTGTTTTCGTTGTTTAGCTGTCTAGTATTACTCTGTTCAAAATTGTTTAAATAGATGTCGTAACTTGTATTGAAATTTCTGGAATAGGCTCGAAGAAATCGAGGTAGCCATGTCGGCTTTACATTCTTCTGTTCGTGTAAGAAACGACGCCAGTGGATATTAGTGATCCGACAGAAAAATCAATTTTATTGATAGAATTATATCCAGAGTGGATTGATTATGGTTATGAATGTTCCAAAGTGCTTGGACATCATGTATATTTCATTTGTTCCTGCTGGGACATGTATTTAACCTCGATTCGAGGTAAGTTTTTGCATATTTTGGTATCCATAATTCTAAATTTCAATTTCTTCAAAAGGTTTTTATGGAGGAGGGATTTTTGAAGAATCTTCACCCCTTCTATTTGGGTAATTCTTCGGAGTATGGGAAGATTTCCTTATGAGTTATTTTACTGGTAGAAGCCACCCCGTTGGCCCTGTCCGCCATTTTGTCAGCCAAGACTAAATGCAACTTTCATGATTATTGATTAGGTTTTCCCAAGCTGTTCCAATGATGCATTATTTTCCTGCTAAAATCGTCTTTCTGGATAGTACCTGGTTATGCGGATTCAGGATTTTTGTCCCTGCATTTCTTATTTGTCGAAGGCGAAAAGAAGATAGTTCAACCTTGCAACCGTACCAACCACTCCAGATGAACTACTTTCCCCAGACTTTCGTCTCTCTACTTTTTACCTGGTTATGGTGACTGAGAGGGTGGTCCATCTGAGAAGCCTGTCAAAAACTGCTCAGCCGAAGGATGCTTCATCTACTCCCCTAGCTGTCTTTCCTTTTATTGTTTGGATACGACGTACCTGATTGGAGTAGATGGTACAACTTTTGGCTTCAACCAACTTCGTGGGACTTTAGACTTCCGCATAGTCTTTACAGGATAGTATACATAAACCAACTTTGATATTTTTCATGTTTTACCTGCTGCTTTTTTTTACTTACATCATATTTGTGTGTAACAGCCCTCGTACAGTACTGGACGATCGCTCTCATATTTTCATAACACTTGCAAAAAGTCATCACATGATAAATTCATATTGTATTTTGGTTTAACTGACCTGAAATCACTATTTAACACCAAAGTGTCATTTCCATGAAGTTGATTGACCGTAAATTATTTTTTGTGTATGTCATAAGGGGTTTTTCATTACATAATATTTAGGGAAGGTATTTGTTTGACTTCAGACTCCTCCCACCTTTCAGCAGTATTGAATATTGATGTGTAGTTCCTAAATATAACACGAAGTGTACACCAACTTTTTTTGTATCTTGTTTTCCCTTTTCGAACAAGATCTGAGCAATCTTTTATAGGAGGAAATGGGTGGCGTCCAAATTGAATTGTTTCACTTTGATTTCAAGTTAATATAGCCCAATAGTGAACCTCGACCACATGTTCTACCTAGTTTACAGCTTACGGCATTATTGTTTACAAAGAAAACAGTACAAAATAGCACAATTCATAATTGAAGTTAGAGAAAACAAAATAATGTTAGTAATACTGAACCCTCGAATTGACCCATCTAAGCACTGGTGTGCATGTTTTATGTTTTCCAATATCAAATAAAGCATTCAATGTGAACAATATATCAATATGAGTGTGTGAGCTATATTCACTTTACTGGATCGAAAGGTGACACTGTACAATTTTTCTAAATTGTTGATGTTTGCATTGATGAGGTTTTTTATTTCTTTTCTGAAAATGAACTTATTCTTGATGAATTGTTAGAAGTTTTTGGGCTTCTGAGCAGTGGTCCACAAGATATTGGGTCTGACGTTTCGTTTGCATCTGCGGCAGACATTCTCAAAGGCGATGCGGCAATGGACGAAGTATCCTTCCCTGCTGCGAGACTTTGATTTGATGAGCGATATTTTTTATTCCCATTGGCATCACGTTATACAATTCCGACCCAACATAACAAATAAATTTTTGCTTATGGCTTTTCAAAAACAGTTGTATGTTTACGGATGAGTGTTCGATCGATCAAGTTTGTTGTTTTTTATTAGTATTAATTTTTGTTTTCATTTTGAATGCATGTATAATAGAGAACAGTAATTTTCGTTTTTTACATAGAATATATCAGCTTCTTCATGAAGTGAAGTTGTTGAAAAGAGCCTGGTTTTATTCATAGATATTTTGATTAGACTATTCTGTGTTCTTTGTGAATTTTTTGTGCAGCATTGCTAAGTCCTCCCAGACTGTAATGCAGTATCTCAAGAGAGATTCTGCTAATGCATAAATTAATAGCATGTTTTTTCGGTTCAGAATGTCTCGTAGTAGGTGAAATTTATGCATCAGTTGTCTGAGTATTTTTGCAATGTAGGTGGCATGTTCATCCCACCTCAGAAATTGGTCAACTACTGTACCTAAATATTTAATTTAGTCGGTTTTCACTCTTACGGGGCAGCTACAATTTAGACCTTCACGAGAAGGATCATGAAGGCTTAGATGATTATTTCCAGGTAGGTCTACGTTATTTATGCTGAATTTTATGAATTTGCTCTTTTGAAAGTTCAGGCTGAGCAGACTGTGTTTTATCTATTGATATATGGAGGTCAGACTCTTCTCAGCTTTCCTGTACAGCCCACCCCAAGTACCCCAGTGATTTTGGTATTGTGTTGAGAATTGGTTTTAAGACTTCTTGAGAATCCACGGATTATCAATTTGGGTGCACACTTGTATGTTTTAGATCCAACACTCAATATAACATTGTTATTTCGAATTGGGCCAACACATATGATAGGATTGTTTTTAAAGCAATCAACGACCATTTATTCCTTACATTTTTTTTAATGTATCAAATATTCCTGATTAGATGATAATGTCATTGATAATGATTTGAGTCAAGATGGAGGAAATAATTTTTCTCCAGATATGAGTTGATGTAGAATTTCCGCCATACGTTTCCAATAGATTATATTCTTGGATTATTCATAGCGCTTTATTCGATTATAACATGACATAAACAGTAACAAATTCGAAGACACGATAATTGAACATTGGTACCTGAATTCGATACTATTTAATATTGACTTTGAGCGCTGCACATTAATGGAGTTTGAGTGAAATATGTCGATTACAGAGAGGAAACACTTGAACTTCCTTTGATGATCAAATGCGGATGCACCATAAACAGTGCTTTCCGCTACAATTATAACTTTATTCAAGAAAAGATTGAATTTACTTCGATATAGTGAGGATTTGATATATTTCTGTACATTTGAACTATCTTCTGCATGAGTTGATTTGAAAATATCTCCAATATAGTGTTTGTTGGGTTATGGGTCAGTTAGTTTGAGTTATTTGCCAACTTTTCGAACATCAGTAAGCTCATGTTCATCAACCTATCAAACACTAAGATTAATAACATCCGTTTGTTCAGCAATCTTCTTGAGAACAAATATGAATATTTCGACAATTATACTTATATGAGTCTCGAAAATTTTAAAGAAATCATGAAGCTGAAATGAGTGAAACTGATTGAGTTGTTATAGGTGAACTGAATTGGAATTATCAATTATATAAACGAGCGAAATAATACCAATGGAGATTAGTGTCCATGAATACATCGATATTTATGGTCTCGGTAGTGCAGAGGTGAGAACGTTTGCCTATCCAGCAGAAGACCGAGGTTCAATTCCCCGCAAGACCACGGTGCTGAGATACATACGTTAAAAGGTAAGGCCTAGTTAATCCATTGCTAGCACAAGTTTCGACTTCGTCAGCTCAACGGAAAAAACTTATGCATACAGATATTCGTACATTAAATAAGACAGATATAGCGGTAGATAATTCACTGTCAAATAAAACTTATACTCGAACTAAAAGAATGTTAGAATATGCAACTTTACGAACATCAGATTCGCTTGAATCAGTAGTAACAACTATACGCTAAGAATCTGAGGATTCCCTTAATTTCCTGCCAAAGATGATACTGGGTGCTGTTCCTCAACGATTTGATAAATGTCTCTCTATTTTCGGAGAATTTCCATGTCTGACTGAATAACGATGGCTGTAACGTATTCTTGCTGAAACTCCTCAGATTTGTTTTATGTGGCATATGCTGCTATACATATTTATACACGACCCTGTTCGGCACCTGAAAAAATTAATTGAAAAACAATGAATTCGTGCTGTCTTCTAGGAAATGAACGATGAAAGCTGAAGTTTTTGTTAATGAATATCAAAAGATTATACCATAAAACAGGGTTACTTTGAAATGTGTTTTGTTTCAGATCTATAAATCTCAAGTATGACAATGAATGAAAAAATCCAAAAAAATATAAGACACGGGCGTCAATTAGAACTCTCTAAAAAAAATGTTGTTCTGAAATCGTTCGTTCTGTTAACCAGCTGACGAATGTCAGCCTACAGAAGGCGAAACTTGTTCGAGCAATGGATTAAAGAGACCTCACCTTTCAACGTGTGATTACCCATCAGGATGGCCTGGCGGGGATTTGAACCCAGTTCCTCCGCTTGAAAGGCGGATGTGCTAACATCAACACTGCTTGATATTGGGCTGAGTTCGACTCTGCCATGTAAATTACTGAGAGAAACTTTTGACTTTTTTGTGGACTGGTGGAACAAACCACGGTCGATTGGTGTGAAACGCGGGGCATTCTGTATGTTTGAAGTAAGCAGCTTAAACTGCATTTCTTTGTTTTAATTATTCAAATTAGTAATTATCACAAGATATAACATTTTGGCGACGAGGATTACTTTAAAAACGTGAAAAGTGTTGTAAAGTGCGTGATAGTACGTAAATTCGTCGATAGTGGTGCGTAAATTCGTATTTTGAGTGCTGTTTGAAAAGTTCACGGCAAAAATGGCGGAAACAAATCAGCAAATCGGACTTTTGGGTTCGCTCAGCACATTTGATCCAACAAATTCGGACTTTTCAGTATTTATGGAAAGACTCAAGCAATTTTTCATTTCAAATAAAATTACGAAAGAGTATCGTAAGAAAGCTATTTTTTTGAATACCTTGTCGGAAAACTGTTGCATTTTGATAAGAAACTTGTGCGTTCCGGATTTACCGGGAACCAAGTCTTTTCAAGAACTCAATACTTTGTTAAGTGAACATTTAGCACCGGTAAAATCGCATTTCGCTGAACGTTTAAAATTTTATACGGCAAAACGTGAAATAAACGAAAGTGTTTTCGAGTGGGATGCAAAAATTTAAAAACTTGCTTCCAATTGCCAATTTGGAACCGAATTGAACACCGTTATGCGTGATATGTTTGTGATTGGAATCAATGACGAGAAAATAATAGATCGGCTTTTCGAAGAAGATGCATCCAAAGCAACAGTGGATCTGAAAAAAATGGTTAAGTTGGCCTTGACGAAAGAATCTGCGTTACGGGAGCATCGTTCAATAGAAAACATAGGAACAGTCAAAATGGAGCCTGTGAATTTTCATCGGCATCGTGGAAAAACTCCACGGCCCACGACGATAACGACTTCCAGTCGTCCGAGTTCCGAGAAACCATATAATGCTGCTGCTGGTAAGAATAGTGGACGACAAACGGTAAGCAGAGAACAAAAAATTAAATGCTTTGTGTGGGTCGGAAAAATCACTTGTCCAGTTAATGCAGCTATAAAAACTGTACATGCCACAAATGTGGAGTAAAAGGCAATCTAGCACCTGTATGCAAGAGGTCATTTCAAAATTTTTTGACTGTGGATGAACCAGAGGATCATGTTTCGAAGGCGATTCGGGTTTTGCTCATGCAGCAATATCTGAAAAACTATATCAAAAACATTTTCGTGATGAAATGTTATTCAGCAACGACTTGGCTTTGAAGGATTATGTTGGTCTTACTTTTGAACCTATCGAATTTTTGAATTTGAATATTGTTTACGACCAGAATAATTTTACTCTCAAGACCTATGTTATCAGAAATGGGAGACCACCTGTCATTGGTAGAAATCGATTGAAAATTTTAAATTTGGGTATTGCCAAAATTAAATATGTCTGTAGTACTGATAGCGAAACTTTTTACTCTGAAAAAATTAATTCTTTAATTGAAACTTACAAAGATGTTTTCGATGAAGGTTTAGGAACTTTCAATAAGTTTCAGGTTTCTCTGAAGGTCAAGGAGGGCACTGTTCCAAAATTCTATAAAGCCCGCCTCGTTCCAGTGCTGAAACAAAATGGCGGTATACGTATTTGTGGCGACTTCAAAATAACAATTAATCCTCACTTAGAACTTCAACATTTTCCTTTGCCTCGGATTGAATACTTATTTTCACAATTACCGGGTGGTAAAAAGTTTTCCAAGATTGATTTATCCGAGGCGTATCAGCAAATAGTTTTAGATGAAAATTCCAGAAAACTTGTTTGCATTAGTACTCATTAAGGTCTTTTTTGTAACACCCGATTACCTTACGGAGTAACGAGTGCACCATCAATATTCCAGAATATAATCGAACAAATGATTGTAATGCCTGGAGTTTGTTGTTTTTTGGACGATATTCTTATTACCGCTGAAAATGACGAACTTTATTTTGAACGCCTAAAAAAAGTTTTATGAACGTCTGCAAGATTGTGGTTTGGAGGTGAAAAAGGAAAAGTGTTCATTTTTTCAAAAATCTGTAAAGTATTTGGGTCATATAATTGATCAAGAAGGGTTGCATACCTCGGAAGAGAGAGTTTTAGCAATAAAAAAGGTACAAATACCAAAAATAGTTACTGAACTTGAATCATTTTAGGAATGGTAAATTTCTATTGCAAATTAATCCCCAAAGCTTCAGAAATCATGAAGCCATTATACAGCTTATTGAAAAAAGCATCTGAATGGGTTTGGTCCGAGGAATGCAATTATAGTTTCGAAAAAGTGAAAAGTATATTGCTCTCATCATCGGTTCTAACACATTTTGATCCTGAAAAACAAATTAAATTGACAGTAGACGCATCACAGTTTGCTTTAGGGGCGACCTTGAGTGACAGTTTTGACAATAATTCTGAGAGGCCTATCGTTTTCGCATCGAGATTGTTAAATTCTGCGGAACTAGCCTATTCTCAGATTGAAAAGGAGGCTGCTGCGATAATTTTTGGAGTAAGAAAATTTTTCCAGTACATTTACGGCCAGCATTTTTGCTTTATACGGATCATAAGCCGTTGCTAGAAATTTTCGGCGATAAAAAAGGATTGCCACTTTTTGCAGCGAATTGTTTACAAAGGTGGGCACAAATATCATCAGCCTTCAGGTATGAAATAAAGTACATAAAATCTGAAAATAATACAGCAGACTTTTTATCAAGAACTCCAATAAAAAGTTGTGAACATGAAAATAATTCATATTTGAAAATGGATTCGACCATTTCTTATATTCAGTACATAAAAGAATTTGATATTCCTATGGACTTCAGGTCAATAAAAAAGGAAACATCAAAAGATGTTGTTTTGAGTAAAATCGTTTTTTACATTCGAAACGGTTGGCCCAGTTCTTGTCCTTCTGATGCCATGAATCCGTACTTCAGGAGAAAAAACGAATTACCCAAAGAGCAAGATTGTGTTATGTGGGGATACCGTTTGATTATTCCAGAAAAAATCAGAACATATGTTCTGAGCGAATTACACAGCACACATACAGGGGCAGTCAAGATGAAGGCATTGGCGCGCTCATATGTGTGGTGGCCCTTGATGGATACTAACATTGAAAATGTGGCAAAAAATTGCACAACATGCGCAATATATTCAGCTTATCCTCCAAAGATTTCTTTAGAAGTGTGGCAATGGTCCGAAGAAGCTTGGACGAGATTGCATGCAGATTTTTTTGGACCATTGTTCAATAAAAAGTTTTTGGTTATTGAGGATGCAACAACAATAAAAATTTTCAGGGAGATAATTGCTAGATTTGGGTTACCATCTGAAATTTGCACTGATAACGCAGCAACTTTCACTCCCGAGGAATTTCAGCATTTTTTATTGTCAAGTGGTATAAAACATTCAACAGGAGCACCCTATCATCCTCAAACCAATGGTCTGGTAGAAAGTGCAGTAAAAATCATGAAAAATGCCATAATAGAAGCCAAACATGAGAATTCAAATTCAGATATACATTTGATAATAAATCGTTTTTTATTTAAATACCGGAATACTCCCCACTCTGCAACGGGAGAGACAACCTCTAAATTATTGATTGGGCATAACTGACGTTCAAAAATAGATTTATCATTACCTTCAGTCAAAGAGGTGGTGCAAAACAATCAAAATTATCGAAAAAAATATTATCGGGGAAAAAAGGATTTGTACTTTGAAAAAGATGATATGGTTTGGATTAGAGATTTTCGATCAGGCACCCCTCCTTGGTGTTCAGGGATTATTGAAAATATCATTGGAATGAGAACTTATGAAGTCACAACAGATTGTGGAATGAAATGGAAATGACACAAAAACCAATAAAAAATTAGACATTCTATTGGAAATGATACACACTCATCAGTCTCAATCATTCCTCGATCTCTTTTAACTGAAAACAACATTGTCAATAATACCGTTGATACAGTCAGTGAAATAGTCCAGTCTATGACCATTTTTCCGTGTATTTATCCCATACAGAGGATGAGTGATTCACAATTTTTTTTCAAGGAAAAAGTAGGATTCAACTTTATTTCCTTCAGTCAGTTTTGATGCCAGAAACTTTTATAAATAACAAAAATGAAGGATTTTTGAAGGACTTCAAAAAAGGTCGAATTAGTTTTTTCCGAAAAATGCATTGTTTTTTGGTTATTGTACGTAGAAACTTTCCATTTTGGCGTTTGAAAATACCAATCAACTTTCAACAAGCAATTATTCAGTTTGTAGTGGGTTTGCATACCTCACAAATAAACAATCGCCTTTGTTTTTTCAACAGCTTTGATTTTGCTCTCCGCAGGTTTTTCGATTAGATGCATTATTTTCCAGTTATTCGCGAAAAAGGACCTGAAAACGTGTTTTTTTGCCTGAAAACCGACAATTTCACTCGCGAATAAGTCGAAAAGTATTGCTTTTCAGAAAAAACTTCAACGAACAAAAAGTGCTTATTATTGGTCAATATATTGATTTCCGCACTTATTTCCAATAAAAAAATTTTCACCCCCAAGAAGGGGTGGCATCCATCCCCAGGGAGAAAGCAACCCTCGGCACGGGGTAGATTTTGGAATAGAGGGTAAGTAGAACCTATATCCAAATTTTCATACGAATCGGTGCTGTATGGGATAAATACACAGTTTACAGTTTTTTCACCGTCATAGACTGGAGCAAAAGTGAAAATAGAGATAGTGGAACATCAAGCTATTCACCAAAATTGTTGAGACGCCATAGTCAGTTGAAACAACCAGACAGGTTGGGAGTGAATACGTAATTTGTATATGAGGTATACCTAGCTTAAGTTTTTCTTCCATATTAAATGTGGAGTTTGTTCCCAATTGAGGAAGGAGGTGTTAGATATTGGGCTGAGCTCGACTCTGCCATGTAAATTACTGAGAAAAACTTTTGACTTTTTTGCGGACTGGTGGAACGAACCACAGTCGATTGGTGTGAAACGCGGGGCATTCTGTATGTTTGAAGTAAACAGCTTAAACTGCATCTCCTTGTTTTAATTATTCAAATTAGTAATTATCACAAGATATAACATACACCACCGGGACCGCTACTGACAAAAATTTTATTCCTATGTAACCACTCAGATAAGGTTTCTTCGAACACCTCAGGACTAGAAAATCCTTGTTTTAAAAAAAAAAAAATATTATGCAACAGAAGTACACAATTTATATTAAATAATGTATTTTATCATTCACAAACAGTATGAGGCACTCATTTTAATGAAACATACATGAAACGATAGCAGTATTCCTACAAAATATAATAAAAACGGAACTGAACTAATATTTGGCAATAATTGCACTGTTCATAGAAACGGGGGTATCTAGGAAACAATGAAACTAAACTATATTCTGCAAACTTTTCAGATATGGGCGAAGATGATTTGCACCAAGCAAGGAGGCCCCTTTCCTGTCTATCTGGGGGTCTGGCAGTTCTTAATAATTCAGAGAAGGAAATAATTCCCTCGTCGGGTACTTGAGGCCAGAAAAACTTATAATTCACTTCAGGGAACATTCTTAAAAATGCAATTTCCATATTTCCACATATATATATATATATATATATATTTTTTTTTTTCTTACAACCGTAAAAAATGGGTTACTATCAATATATATATATATATATATATATATATATATATATATATTAAACTAGTGAATAGTGGGGAATGCAGCAATGTCACAAAAGAAAGACTCTTTTAAGTTGACCCAAGCTTTCGGAACTTTGTTTATTCCATCATCAGGGAACTACAATTAGATTACATTTATGTGAAAGATGTTACAATCAGTTGCATTATCATACTTACACTTAGGTGAGGTTATATGACACGATGTTCAAAAGTAATCATCGATGGAGTGCTCATGGAATGAAGTTGTATTATAAAACCGGGTTAGTAAATGATGTACACAGATGCACATTTACAAAATACACGTTAAAATTAATATTAAAACTCGTCACTCTGTGAAGACCATGTGGTCAGTCTTAGAATGTCAGGTTAATGTCTTCATGACAAGAATGAAATATGAAATGTGAAGTTGACAGCGACAGGGATAGTCATCTGTCCTGTCAATTGTTGAGCAGTGGTGCCACTTGTTGTATGTAACCGACTTATGGTTTGGGAAACGTTCCTCGTCGTTTCAAGAGTATTTGTTTTGTGACTATGGAATTTATGTATAATCAATGGATATGAGTGAACTGTGAAGAAATTTGCTGATTCCTATTTATGCTAATAACAAATATTTTTCTGAAGTTATATGGGTGAAACCAAATTTTAATTTGATAGGTTATGAATAGAATTTTCTGTACCGTTGATGGTACTGACTGGGTTTTCATCTAGTGACAGTAAAAAGGAATGAATCTCGCTCAAATGATTTAAGTCTGTTTTTTTTATGCAGTTATTGTCTTGTGCAATAAATGCCATTTCCAAAAAAACCCTCTTTGTCATGTGTGGCTCAACCGCCAACACCCTCGCCGATTCATAATTGGCTCGGTGGTCTATGTGTTTACATGGTTTGCTAAAGCACATCTCTCCGGATGTAATCTGCAGATAACATCCGGAGAGATGTGCTCTAGCAAACTATGTAAACACATTAGACCAACAAGCCAATTATGAATCGGCGAGGGTGTTGGCGGTTGAGCCACACATGACAAAGAGGGTTTTTTGGAAAATGGCATTTATTGCACAGGACAATTACTGCATAAATAAAAAAACAGACTTATTATTCCTTTTCACTGTCACTAGATGAAAACCCAGTCAGTACCATCAACGGTACAAACAATTCTGTTCATAACCTATCAAATCAAAATTTGGTTTCACCCATATAACTTTAGAAAAATATTTGTTATTAGCATAAATAGGAATCAGCAAATTTCTTCACAGTTAACTCATATCCATTGATCATACATAAATTTCATAGTCACAAAACAAATACTCTTGAAACGACGAGGAACGTTTCCCAAACCATAAGTTGGTTACACACAACAAGTGGCACCACTGCTCAACAATTGACAGGACAGATGACTATCCCTTTCGCTGTCAACTTCACATTTCATATTTCATTCTTGTCATGAAGACATTAACCTGACATTCTAAGACTGACCACATGGTCTTCACAGATTGACGAGTTTTAATATTAATTTTAACTTGTATTTTGTAAATGTGTATCTGTGTACATCATTTACTAACCCGGTTTTATAATACAACTTCATTCCATGAGCACTCCATCAATGATTACTTTTGAACATCGTGTCATATAACCTCACCTAAGTGTAAGTATGATAATGCAACTAATTGTAACATCTTTCACATAAATGTAATCTAATTGTATTTCCCTGATGATGGAATAAACAAAGTTCCGAAAGCTTGGATCAACTTAAAAGAGTCTTTCTTCTGTGACATTGCCGCATTCCCCACTATTCACTAGTTTAATCCCTAACTAGTCAGCAACGACTACCCTCTTCTATATATATATATATATATATATCAGACCCCGATTCCTGTTCTAGATCTTCAACCTAAAACTCCTCTTCAGTTTTTTCTTGAACTTTGCCTTCTTCAACTGTGTTTGAATCATCACGATTTTCTTTGAGGTCGTCTACAGATATGCTTTCTCCTGGATGAACATCAATTTTCTTTTCCTTCTGTCGCTGTGTTGACACACCAACTCTGTGAAATTGTTTCAACACTTCAATTACGGCCGTAAACACATGTTCTTGTACTGGTGCTTGTTTCTGATCAGGCTGATAAGTCTGATAAACGTTTCAAAGGAGGCTGTGGATATAATATATAAATTCCACACGCCCTAAAGCCAGCTCGCATATTTGCTGACACTTAATTCCCTGTTAGATATGATTTGGGTATAAATTGGATAGTAACTTTGGACTTCCCTCTTTGGTTAATGTTTGTGATTCATGACGCACCCTCATTTTCTATTCACCTTATAGCTGACGCCAATGTATTTTAGGCCATAAAACGCCACATCCAAGGGCTGAAGTAAATGTTTTTAATTGGCTGCCAAACAGCAAAATTTAACTTATATTTTTCGCACTCTGATTAAACTCACTCAGTGAAGTGGCTGGACAAATTATCTCCAATAAGATTTTTGGTTCCTGGCAGTTGTTTTGCTACCGGTAGAAACATTTTGTCGAACCAGTCGTCCAATAATAACCCATCAAACCACCCATACCACAAAGGGTTCTTGCTGGTCCCGTCTTCCATCCATGTTGTCCACAAGTTCCCATATTTCTAAATTACATATGCGGGTAAAATTTGCTAAATGACATTTCCACAAAACATGATTGAAATGGGAGAATTTGAAAAATCCCTTATTCTTTCGGAATATTTGACGTTTGAATAAACATTTTTTTTCAATTCCTGGATTGTCCGACAGGTTTGTTTCATCGTACTTGAAAATGTTTGTTGACTCAACGCCCTGATTAGTCTCTTTCAAATTTATGAAGAATTCTGCCACCATTTTTGCTGAAACGGCTAATCTGTTTTCATTTATATTTTGGCAGTTTTTTAAAATATGGTTCTTGTGACTCTTCAAAAATCCCAACGTCCAGTCCTTAGATAAATGAATAGTTTTGAACTGGGAACTGTTTTTTCCATCCTTAGACAGGTAATTAAAGACCAGTTGTTTAGTGTCTCTTAAATCTAATTGAAAACCCCATTTTCAAAGGATTTGAGCGTGTTTAACAATATTAATCTTTTCCTCCATTGTGTGGGCAAGAAAATGGCCAATCGGGCTGATATGCTTACTTCGTAGTTTGTGACTTAGCGTCCCTAATGAAATTCCATATGTTTTTGATGAATAAAGCGAAACCATTATTTTATGTCAGGGAGAGCTTGCTCTAAGAATTCTGGACTGTAATTGGCATATTTTTTTTTGCATCAGGTTTTGTTTTGTATGAGTGGTCCATATTCTACTAGAGAATACACTTAGTTTGTAATCTGGGGCTTCATTGAACGCGTCCAAAGTAACCCCGAAAACGATGTCTAAGCTCATTGTTCTGATAAAAAAATTATGGAAAAATGTGCGTATTTCAAATTTCTCCATAATAGCTTTGCAAAATAATGTATTGTTGTAGTGAATGGATTTCAGTTTTGTAAGTTCGAACTGACATATCAGGAAGGCCAACTTAACAAAAATTATTTTTATACCAGTGTTCCATACCATTCTTAAATGTGTGACGAATTGATTGGTGACTACTCGATATCAAGACATTCGTTGACAGAGAACAATGGGCCTGGCGCTTAGGCTGAACTGGATAGTTCCACTTGCTACCGAAGAGAAGATTTATGAAATGAAAACCCTGTGTTATGAAATTTTCTGAATGTAGATTTATATTTTTTTATTCACTCAATTATACATGAAAAGCAAATGATTGATTCAAGAACGAGAGTTTATATTTGGCTTGTGACAAATAAACTATCATCGAAAAAGCTGGGTTCTTGTCCGTTCTTTTGTTTAAACAATTATTAGATTGAAAAATAAATGTCATTTCCAGGAATATTCTCTTCTGAGCATTTCTTCTCTGGTTGAAATTTTGGTGGCATTGTAGTCCATAATGTGATCTTTCTTGTATGCATGTTTACTGAGAGAACATCTTCCAGGATGCAGCCTACAGTCACTTTTATGGGCAGTTATACTTCTAGATTGCTCGAAGATCGTATAATTACCCATAAGAGAGATGTGCTTTCAGTGAACATGCATACAAGAAAGATCATATTATGGACTATAATGCCATCAAAGAAAGAAATGCTCAGGAGAGAAAATTCTTGGAAATGACATTCATTCCTTCATTCAATAATTGTTTGAACAAAAAAACAGATCTCAATCACTTGAGTGAGATTTATTTGTATCTATTGATGTTAGACAAGAACCCAGATGTTCTCGATAATAGTTCATTTGTCATAAGTAAAATATAAATTATTTTTTTTGAATCGATCTCTTTTTCTATCCAATCAATTAGGTAAATTCATAAAAAAAAATAAAAGATACATTTCGAAATTTCATAACACATAGTGTTTTCATTTCGTAGGTAAATTTTTTCTTTAGTAGCAACTAACTACTGTCTAGTTTACCCTGAGCAGCCAAGTCAATTGTTTTCTGTCAACGAATGTTTTTGGAATGGGACATTTGATATATCCTCCAGTCGATCCAAAAATTCATAATTCTCTGATTCTCCATGTGATGTATTGAATTTCCAATATACGCCAGTTACCCCTAACACTACCGTAATATCGGTAGTGGCACATGTCTCCCCGTCACGAGCCAAGAATAGAAAAATTAACACACTTTTTGTATAGAGCTTTTGATACCTACGGCCAATAATTAATCAGACATACTCAAGTAAATGTGTTTTTCTTAACGCCATTAAGAAACATTTCATCTGGCGACGAGGATTTTTTTTTTTCAAAAAGTACCTACTCACGAAACGCGGGTGTTAATATAATAAACGGAACAAGTGAAAATGGCAACAGGAGTCGATATTGGACTGAATTTGATATTCGACCCGAAAATATCGGAGTGGTGTGGTTTCGTCAAAAGACTTGAACAATATTTCATCGCGAGAAATATTACTGATGATACAATAAAACGAGCAGTTTTGCTGTAGAGTCTCGCGGAGGAAGCTTATCAATTATTGGTTGATTTGTCAATGCCAAACAAACCAGAAGAAAGTTTATATGCAGACATAGTCAAATATCTGGACGGTTATTACGACAAAACACTGGAAGTATGGGTGGAAAGAGCTAAATATTATGCCGCCCAAAACCTAGAGAGTGAATCGGTTCAAGATTGGGCAGTCCGTTTGAAAAAATTAGCCGGTAACTGTAAATTCGGCACGGAATTGGACACCAAGCTAACGGACATCTTCATAACGAGGTATAATGAAGGACGAGTCAAAAATGCATTGCTGGGATTGAAAGCAGACGACAAGTTCAGTAAAGCCTTAGAGACAGCTCGTATAGAAGAAGCAGCTCTAGTAGGCATTCAGGAAGCGAAAGTGAGTGTCCAAGTGAAGAAAGAATCAGGTTAGGAGGAGGATTTTGAAATGAACCAAATTCATAGGGGTCCCCAGAATCAACAAGTACAGAAAAACGAACATTATGGAAACCAACTCAGCCAAGGTCAGTCCAGCATAAGCATGCAGCAAACCCGATACAGAAGGCGATATGAAGCGATATCGAGTGGTAGTGGCAGTGCGCATGTGCTGTGTTTCCGTTGTGGTAAAGGTCATTCTCCAAAGGTCTGTCCATACTAGGAATATATTTGCAACAGCTGTAATGTTGAAGGTCATCTACGAGCGGTATGTAGAAATGTAAACAAACACTTGAACACCTTGGAAACAGAAAATGTATCATCTGTATTGAGTATAGATACAGAAAAAGATGTACATATTTATATAGATATTTGTATTGAAGGTGAAATGCTCAAATTCGAGTTAGATTCAGGTGCATCAGTTTCCGTTACGCCAGCTGATGAATATAATACATTTTTCAAAGAATTTCCATTACATCCAAGTGATATTTCCTTGGTGAATTTTTCGGGGGACAAAATTTATCCTTTAGGAAAGATTAGTTTGTCTGTTGAATTCGATAAGAAAATTAATCTGTTGGATTTTTATATTATAAAAGGCGATCGTCCAGCCTTGTTAGGGAAAAATTTCATCAGGCACTATAACATGGGATTCAGATCCATTCATTTTGTGAACAGTGATTTATTGAATAAAATAATGAAGGATTTTTCGACTGTTTCTTCTGACAAGTTGGGAACATTCAATGAATTGAAACTGAAATTGAATCTAAGTGCTGATGCTATTCCGAAGTTTCACAAACCTAGGCCATTGCCATTTTCGTTGAAAAATAAAGTTGAAACTGAGTTGAATAAATTCATCGGGGACGGTATTATTTCACCGATAGATTTATCTGAGTGGGGCACTCCTATAAAGCCGGTTCTTAAAAAAGATGGAGGAGTGCGTATTTGTTGTGATAACAAAATAACGATCAACCCTCATATATACTGGCAGATGAATATCCTTTTCCGAGGATTGATGACTTATTTTCAAAGTTACGTGGGGGGCAGCAGTATTCACAAATTGATCTCAGTCAGGCATATCAACAAATTTTACTTGAACCTTCTTCAAAAAAATACACCGTAATTAGTACTCATAAAGGGCTTTTTATTTACCACATATTACCGTATGGTATTTCATCGGGGCCATCCCAGTTTCAACGCATAATGAAACAGATTTTCATTGATATGCCTGGAATAGCAATTTTCCTAGATGATATTCTCATTACTGGAAAGACGCACAATGAACACATTGAAAATTTGTATAAAGTTTTGAAAATCTTGAAAGATGTATGCGTCACGTCAAACAAGAAAAGTGTGAGTTTTTCCCTGATTCCGTGTTTTATTTGGGATTCGTTATCAACAAAGACGGACTTCACAAGAGTCCTGATAAACTGAAGGCAATAGAAAAAATTCCAGAACCCGATAATGTGACACAACTAAAGTCATTTTTTGGGACAATTAACTATTATAATAGATTCATTTTCAAGTTACCTGATGTTCTTAATCCGTTATATACGTTATTGAAGAAAAATTATGTATGGAACTGGACTAGTGATTGTAGTACTGCATTTTCTAAAATGAAGGCATTATTAGCATCCAATTCAGTTCTTGTTCATTACGACCCAGATCTAGATATCAGTTTGACTGTTGATAGTTCGGACTATGGTATTGGAGCTATTATTTCTCATATATTTGAAAACGGTATTGAAAAGCCGATTTGTTTTGCTAGTAGAACTTCAACTTAATTTGAAAAGGGTTATTCCGCTCTGGATAAGGAAGCGACAGCAATTGTATGGAAAATAAAAAAATTCTATCAATATCTTTACGGAAAAAGATTCAAACTAGTAAGTGACAATAAAGCACTGGTATCTATATTTGGGCCAAAAAGAGGCATACCGCTGTTAGCAGCAAACAGATTACAACGTTACGCAGTTTTTTTAAACGGTTTTGATTTCGACATTGAATACGTCAATAGCAGTGAAAATATAGCAGATGTTTTAAGTAGATTGCCAATGAACGAAACAAATTCAGAATTCCAATCAGACGAGATGAATAATGAAGTTATTGATATAAATTTTATTTCTCTCAATTCCGAAATACCAATAAACGTGAACAACGTACGAAATGAGACATTGGCAGATCCGGTGTTGTCGAAAGTTTTGGAATATTTGAAAATAGATTGGCCAAATAAGATAGATCAAGAGTTGAAACCTTATTTTTTGAAGCGCTTGGACCTTAGTATTGACGAGAACATTATAGTATGGGGTCACAGGGTTGTTAATCCCTCTTCATTTCAGTCATTTATAATAGAAGATTTACACCGGGCACACTTGGAAATAGTTAAAACGAAGCTGTTAGCTCGATCACATGTTTGGTGGCCATCTTTGAATAAGGAAATTGAAAATATGAGTCGCAATTGTGATAAGTGTCAGAAAACTCAGTCGAATCCTCCAAAAGTGCCCTTACAAGGTTGGGTTGTACCTGATGGGGTATGGTCACGTATACACATCGATTTTTGTGAAACAAAAAAGAACACATTTTTTTAATAGTCTTAGATGCCTTTTCGAAATGGATAGAAGTTATATCAATGACTTCAAACACAACATATTCCACGATTAATAAGTTGAGAGAACTGTTTGCACGTTTCGGTTTACCTAAGACACTTGTTAGTGATAACGGCCCGCAGCTAACTTCAGCTGAATTCAAGCATTTTACCCAAGTGAATGGTATTGAACATATAACTAGTCCGCCTTTTTCGGCACATTGCAATGGCGCTGCTGAAAATAGCGTTAAAATCAATATTTTTGCTTACACATAGAAATACCGTGCATTTGTCAACAGGAGAAGCCCCCGCGAAGATAGTGTTTGGTAGATCTTTGAGAACAAGACTCGACTTATTGAAACCTGAAAGTTTAAAAAATTCTGAACAAGAATTAATAGATTTCAAATGAGTCAAATGTGACTTAAAGAAAGCTCAGGAGATGAATAAAAAATATTATAAGGGGGGAAGAAATGTTACGTTTTCTGTTGGAAACATTGTTCTAGTTAAATATTATCGAAATGTGAAAAACTCTTGGTGTAAAGCAAAAATAACACGAATTTTAGGCAAAAATGTATATCTTGTTAAACCTTTAGATTCAAATTCTACTTGGAAAAGACAGCAATCAAATTAAGACAATGATTTCTGAAACAGATTCCGATATTGATTTTGATGAAAAAATTAAATGGGATAGTGATCTAGATGATGTTTATGAGATTGATGAAAATGAAGAGGTTGGTAATGGTGATAATTCAAGAGCTGAAAATATTAAGAACAGTATAATTAGAACCAACTTGGCATCACCGCCATTACCAAGCACTTCGTATACTCGTCCTGTACGTAACAGAAGAGAACCTGACCGATTAAGATATTGATGTTAATGTATAGTAATATCCTTCAAATTTTGGGCCGTGGTGGTGTAATGTATTGAATTTCCAATATACGCCAGTTACCCCTAACACTACCGTAATATCGGTAGTGTGCACATTTCTCCCCGTCACGAGCCAAGAATGGAAAAATAACACACTTTTTGTATGTATGTACAAAATTTTACAACTTCATTTGAGTGAATTTTAATAAAGTACTTTCATGTTTGTTTGAATTTCTTCATGGTGTCACATGTGTAACTAGCTTTTATTGTGTCTTCTCCATCATTTTATTCCATCATAATATATAACGACCAATCTCACTGATATTTTGAATGAAGTTTCATTCATTTCTTCATTCATGAATAACATTCAATTTTGTAGCTCCTTGATGGCGACAATAACCATTGCGAAATATCAAATATATAATATTATAGCTTGTCCAATCCATCTTGGCACGAACTCAGATACTTTTGCAGTTACACATTGGTAGTGTAGACCATGACGAAAAAAAGACACCTTCTAGGGATACATTTCAAGACAGTGAACTGATATAATAGGTGTTTTTTAATCTTAGTATACTCTACAGAGATCGCTTGGCATATACGTTTTTATTTCTGTGCCAAGATGGATTGGACAAGCTGTACAAGAGAACAGTTGCGGTTTGCAGCTGTCACAAACAGATCACCAGTATATATATGCTCGTATATGTGATTACTGGAACTTCCGGAGGAACCGCGTCTGGAATCGGTCTTAGGTCGACGTTTTGGCTCCCACTTTGAGGTAATTATCAAGACTTCTTCGTAACTTGGTGCCGAGGTATTAGTCTCCTTAACGCCCAACTCCCATCTTGACTAAGTGTCGTTTTTCAAATTCTATTGCTTCGCGAATTATTCTGGGTTGGAGTTTTCCGACTGTGGCAATGATCTTCGTGTTGTTGAAGTCAATTTTGTGTCCGGTTGCGTGGTGATGTTTGGAGAGGTTCGAGGTCATGCCCGAATTACGTACTGCTAGTTCGTGCTCACAAGACCTGTTCGATACTCGTCGGATCGTCTATCCTATGTATGTTCTCGGAAAGTCGTGAGAAGGAATTTCATACATTCATCTGTTGATAAGAGAATTCAGTACGGAGCTCACCTGGGCTGTATGATGGTGGTAGTTGGCATTGATATATCTGTTGGTGTGCGTGGGTCTTTGGTAGACAGTATGAGTGAAGTTATTGTTAATTTTTTTCTTGTTAATGAAGTTCACTATGGAAAAGAGAGTATGTACTGGACATTCAATGACTAATTATGTCAAGCGTGTCTTGGGAGATTCGATGTTTCATTTTCAGGATAGTAAGTACATGTGCTAGAGGGCTGACTTATCATGATATCTGTGGGTCGGAAGTTGACAGATTTGATGATTTCTTCTGCATGGGGTTGTGTATTTTGGAAATGCCATATATTTGAGGTGTACTTACATTCTTCAACTTCCAGCAGACAATCCATATCATATGTTCGAAATTCATTCCATTTTATAGATATCCTCAAATCTGTCAACTTCCGACCCATCCGAGCTGGTGAGCTCCGATGTGGTATCTCTTTTCACAAACATCCCCCTACTCGGCATCCTGAAAACCAAACATCCAATCTCACAGGACACGCTCATTCTCATTAGTCAATCTATGTCCAGTACATACTTTCTTTTCTAGGGTAAATTTTATAATCAAGTAAAAGGCGTCCCTATGGGTTCTCCTCTTTCGCCAGTACTTGCACATCTCTACATGGAAGATTTTGAGTCTAGAGCCATTGACACATCTGCATCGAAGCCGATGTCATGGCTGCGCTATGTGGATGATGTCTTTGATGCACACTTCCTCAATCACCTAAATAATATTCACCCTGACAAAAAATTCACCATGGAAATGGAAATAAACAACGCTATTCCTTTCTTAGATGTCCATATCATAAAATCTAACAATTATTTCACTTATACTGTCTACCAAAAACCCAGTGAGCTGAAAAAGCTCACATCCGCCCTTCTTCAAAACGATTATTCCTACCCCCAGATGCAGAGAACCATTCAATGCCAACAAACCCGCTTGTCGCAACCCAAACCACCGGAAGATCCGGCTGAACGCCCGAAAGCTTTCCTTCCTCTCATTCGGGTAGTCACCGATGAAGTGAGACGAATTCTGACAGAACACGACACCAAGACAGTTTTCACAGCAAACAATCAAATATGCTCTTTCCTGCGCTCACCTGAAGATATAATACCCAATGAATCACAAGGAATATATGGAATTCCTTGCTACGACTGCTCGAAAACATACATAGGACAGACGAACCGATGACTATCGAACAGGTCCTACGAGCACGAACTAGTAGTACGTAATTCGGACATGACCTCGACTCTCTTCAAACATCATACTAAACCAGAGACAAAATTGATTTCAACAACACGAAGACCATTGCCACAGCAAAAACACTCCACTCCAGAATAATTTGTGAAGCAATAGAAATTTAAAAACGTCCTCAATGCCTCAACAAACGAGACGACTCCCGAAGGCACCCCTATTCCTGAAAACCATCACTTTCCTATCGAACAAACCCTTTGAATAATCCTCCTCAAACCATTCCTCTATTTATGTGTGTGTATATATTTATATATGCATTTTTTTGTGGTGGAACACATTGACTTGGATGTTTCAGATTCGAAAAAACTATACAATCTGTTTGGAGTAGAATAATACATCGCTCAATAAACTTTTCTTGTTCAGAAAAAAAAATCTTACTATAATTTCAGCTGAACTGGTTGAAACCGCGTAGCCCGCAAAGCTTGGAAGTACTTGCACTCACGATTCGACCAAATTTGAATTCGTAACTACTTTCATACACCGTGGAATTCGATTAGAAACTAAGTTAATTACTCATTGAAACAAATAGCCTAAGAGGAGAACTCGGTGCAAGCTTCTGAAACGGAAATTAGTTTATGTTTCACCTGTATCCTGATCTAGTGCCACAAACTACCGTCGTTTCCCTTCGGCTCAAGCGAATATTTACTATTGCGTGGAATACAGATGTGAACCTGTTTACAATATATGCAAAGCTGGAGGGCTACGCTGACATAAACCTTAGCTCACCTTAGCTTCGCGTCGAGTGGCGTAGATCTGATTAGCAGGAAAATAAAATGAAATCCCTCGAATCGGGATTCTTGTTTCAACAATTATTTGTCTTTATTATTCATGAAAGTAGTATGAGATAGATAAGACAACACATTGAATGGATGTGTAAAAAGTGTGTTTGTGTTATAACACTCTGCAATAAATAGGTCGACTGATATTAATTCACTTTATTCATTCGAATCTTGGGAGTTCGAGTTCCACTGGACATTCGCCTGACAAAGATTCAACGGTTACTTCAATGTGCGGAAATTTCAAAAAAGGTAAGAGATAAAGAGCAGCTTTCATCGAGGCAGTTCAAGAATAATAAATACATAAATTTACTTATTTTCCTCAGTCTAGGTTATATTCGAACGAAACTACCTTCGAATCCTATTATCATAATTATATTCTCATAAGATTCACTTCTGTATTGGGTGTCCTATATTACCAGATTTTGGTACTTTCGGAAATGTTATATAGGTACATTATCTAAATTCTCAGTTTAATTTGGTTGAATAAGTTGACTTCGTTTCAAACCTTGAAGAAAAATCGTCACTAAATGCACAAATAAATTTTTTAGTGATGCTATCGAGCGCAAAAGGCAATTCAAACACTATTTCGGGTCATTTATTTTTAACTCATTGAAAACGGATATGAATAATAAAAATATCCTGGCTTCATTCATTCATTCAGATACATGAGTCTACAATGATTACTAAAAAAACGCAATTGCGGAGAATGTTAAATCCGCGTTTTTTCAAGAATTTCAGGTATGAAGGAATTGCATATTGAATGAGGGTTTTATATTTGTTTTCATTCCGATCATTTTATTTTATCAGCTCAAGGAACTACATGGATTTGATTTCAATAATTTCCTGTTTCCAATTTTCTGAAAAAAAAAATATAAGGTGAACCATTTTGAACTCCGTCCGTAAATAAGAGAATAGCACCAACATGGGTAGAATTGGTTCGGATTTGCATTGCCTATATCATATATTATCATTTCTGAAACCTGCTGCAACCAAAAATATAGAATAGGAAAAAATCCGAATAATGGTATTGATTAACACAGTAGAACAATGAAAGATGTAACTCTCGATTCTTAGAAATGAATGGGCAGAAGTCAATAGAAAGCAATTTTGAGGATGAAAAACTAGTTGAATCCAAACAAAACGGATTTCAATGAACTAATAGGAATGATAATATTTTGAAATGAAATATTGAATATAAAATAGAAGACTAACGAAATTCACTAGACGAAATATAAATCGATATGAATAAACGTTGAAATCAAATTTCAAGTGAATACACGTTTTTTTTCCTTTTTGATCACTTTCTGTTTATTCATTTCCATAGTTTATATATTCGATTATTTCAGCATGTTTTTCAATTCCGTTTGTATATTATTGTTTTCGATTGAGTTGTTTCTACCATTCCATGAGTTTTTTGCAGGTTTCAATGAAAATAGTTTCAGTCATAGTTTCCTATCATAGTGGGGAAACTCATTCTTATTATTCTCAGGATTATAAGAACCCAATGTGAATGCGTGGTTCGACCCCAAGATATTTTGTTGTATGAAATCATAAACCACACATCAGATCGAGTTTTATGACTAAATGAAAAGTCTATGGGTTATGTTCAACCTAGATTATGGAGAGTCTTGTCAAAATACTCCAAAATCAAGTTATATAATTGATTTCATAGACATTTGAAGACGAAACCAATAAAACTCAAAAACGAAAATTGTCAACACACAAATGTTCAGTACCCTATAAAACCTAGAATGAAATTTTGTCAAAAATAACATATAATTATTTCGACTATTTGAAGACATATTGAGCAAAAATTCATTTGTTTAAAACGAGCATTATGAGGCAGCTTATGAAATGATTTTGATCGCTTCCTTTTTGATACTGTTTTGTGGATTCTGCCAAAGCACGTCACTTTTTCCTAATCTGACACTTATGTACTCGAATCGCCGATTGAAAGGGCGCAACTAGCTTTCAGGAGCAAAAATTCTATATCCCAATGGAAATTGTCATTCAACCCGTACTACCCAATGCAGGAGATTTGTTGCGCAATGGTTCATTGGACAAATATGTTCCGTATATCGTTTCATATTACGACTTGTTAACGATTTATTATTCAGTTATAAAAAATATTTCCTCATCGTGAGACTGACATATACTCTGAAAGGAATTGTATCAGTATGAAGATAATAGATCAAAATGGAAACTGACGAGGCAGATTTTCGAGTAGTGAGAGTTTAAGGTTCATTACTAACAATTTTCGAGATAATTACCTCTCTGTTCTGCAGGAAACGTTCCTCATCGAGAGACTGACATATACTCTGAAAGGAATTGTATCAGTATGAAGATAATAGATCAAAATGGAAACTGACGAGGCAGATTTTCGAGTAGTGAGAGTTGAAGGTTCATTACTAACAATTTTCGAGATAATTACCTCTCTGTTCTGCAGGAAACGTTCATTTATATTTCATTGTTATTGACACCATTCATCACTGTTAGTACCAGTAGATGTTCAATGTATCTCTGTCTAAGAATTATTGTAAAACTAGTTGAAATATACTGAATATACACTGTTCTCGTCAACAAACAATGCACAAATTATTGGTATCAATTGTTGAAATATTCTCAATGTCTCAACATATACAATTCAAAAGTTGTCTAGGATGCTTTCGTTTTCGTCCCATAATATCCATCAGAGCCGCATAGCTGAGTTAAAATGAATATTTAAACTACGACTTCATACCAGTTCCCAAAAAATGATATTGGTTCATCAGACCTTTCTTGTCATTCATTGAACATTAAAAGAAACTCCTCTGATACATTTTTTATGAAGTGTGTTCGACAGACTCTTGGAACACTATAAACGAACCAGTTCAAAGAACACATTTTCGTTGTCGGTTCGCAATCTGTGTGAGATGAAAGAAACTTTTCAGAAAATGTATGTTGTTGACATTGAAACTCAATATTATTGTGATTGAGAATTATCGTTGATAATCGGTGACATTGCATTATTCCACCGAGGTTTTGTAGTAATATGTAAAACTCTTCGTATATTCACCACCAGATCCTGCGAATGAAAGTGAATAAATGATCAGGATGAGTGGTCTAACAGCTAAATGCACCGACTTTTACTTATGCGAAATCAAGCTAATTGGCTATTAAAGATCAATTAACGCACTGCTGCGATTGCACCATAGTTTAAGAGATTTGTGAACCCTCTTAATGTGTCCCTTTGTTAAGTTCCAGTACATATTCACTGTTTTTATTTCTCCAATTTTTCTCACAATGAGGAATCAACTCAGTGCAGGGGTTCTGTTAGCAGAATTCCATATTTCTTGAGAGCAAGGAACTACAGAAACTATTCCATTTGTTCTTCAACTAGTTGTTTATTCCTCTTCGAAATACTTGTATACAACAAGACCAAGTGTCTATGGCTTGTTACTAAATCTCTAATTCATTGTGATTCCTCAACACGACGAAGAAATGTTCAGATCAGAATCTCCATTTCATTAGTTGATCAAACCAAATCCGTATCAGTAAATGCTTCAGGAATTCCAACATATTATCGCGTTGGTTACAGTAAACCTGTTCAATTATTATTTCAATTATCCCTAGTTCCCTTTGTCAAGCACTTTCGAGTCCGCGCAAAAGTAAAAGTCTTGTGTGGGCAAGGGTAGGCCAAGTATCTTGGGTGTCGAAGCGCTCTGTAGCGACTCACTTATTTTCACGGTAGCGCATTTGCTATTTCCGGTCTGAAAACCCCAAAAAAAAAACTCTAAATGCTACCAGGCCGGTTGATGTATTCAATCAAGATATCTCACCCAACAGAATTTATATCTACAATCTTGCCGGACACATCATTTCTCTTCGTCACCAAATCTTGATTTGTGTGGACCGCATGAATTCAGCTTTATTTGAAGATAAATAGCATTAACATAACAACTAATGGACTGGCTTTCATGAGTGTTTTCCATATAACAAGATGCGGAATACATTAAAGAGAGAAGTAAAAAATTGATTTAATGTTTTCCATTTCCGTTTCACGAAGGACATGGATTCGAAATGAATTATAATTATTGGATGGCAGATACTTTGGCAGTCATGTTGTGAATCATCAAAGGCGAATATTCTGAACATTCAAACAAAATGCAATAGTTGATATATAATATTTCGAACCCTCGTGAGATCACACGTGAGATCCGTCTGGCTACGTTGAATTCTCCTTACGGCGAGTTCTTTTTACGTCGAATTCTTCCTAAGGCGAATGACATCCCCTCCACTGACGTCATCAAAACACGAACGTTGTCGATGATGGATCTATAGCCCGTGGTGAAAAATAAGCTGTAGAAAAAATTCGCTGTGGGAGGAATTCGACGTAGGAATATAATAATTCACCGTAAGTAGAATTTGATGTAGCGAGACAACTTGCTCATTTCAAGCCGCCGAACACAAATGTAAGACTAAAACGCAGCGCTCTTCTTCCGTTCGAATGTTGAAGATTGAAAATGGACCACAAACGTTTTTACTCGTCAGATGCCATTCGCAACTAGTTCAACCTCATTCATCACTTTCTACCGCAAATATAAAGTTACATATACAATAGCTCCCTTATGCAGGATAAAGCTTGATTCTGCTTGAGGAAGCTATTGTACGGCAAAATACGTGTTTTGTAAACTCATTGTTACTAACAATCGAATATTATTTTTTCGAATATCTGCCATTTCAACTCAGTGTTCCTGCAGATTGACAGGACCTCAATATATGTGGGAGGATTAAAGTGTGCAACTCTACCAAAATAATGGAGATGCTCGATGCAATATTAACGTGATGAAATTTGTCAGTCATCTATTTGATGAGGAAAAATTCGTCTGTTGAACTTAGCGTGCATCTATTGAAAAGCTGAATGGCTTTTCTTCGTGAATAATGAATCAAACACCAATAAGACTCCTCTCAGATTTTGTAAATGAGTTGTACATCATCATTCTTTCATTTTCCAGGTACTACCGCCTAACTCCATCTTAACATACAGCCGCCACTGACAAACCTCACCCCATCCCCCACTTAGAATTAACGGAGAAATCAATAATGTATAAGAGCAAAAAAATATATAACCATTCACCACCCTGTTTGAGAAAAATCTCCCTAGACCATGTATTAAAAAAAAGTAAAAAAAAATCTTTTGCTCAAATCCTATTCTACCCTACAGGAGTTTTACGATGATGCTCACTTTCTTGTACTGTGATGAATTTTCATTTTCGAAAACTTGTTTTATGTTCTAGACTACTATTTACAGATTTATTCATATATATATATATATTCACTTTAGATTATAGGAAGCTATGTAAATGAAAATATTTTTACGATGATGTTCGCTTTTTGTGTTGTGATTTTTTTTTTGTATTTGTCAATTTTTGTTATATATTTGTCGAGTTTGATTATGTACTCACTTCAGGTTATAGAAAACTTTCTCAATTCCTTTTCTTGGACAATAAAGTTTATTGATCGATTGACTGAGATGATGCTCATTTTTATCTAATATGCAACCTGCAAAATAATTTTCAGCCCCTGCCAAGTCATTTCATAAACGTCTCAGTTCTGCGTGTTCGACAGTTCATGACACCTGTCCTAATGAATACTACCAGGGTACCTTATTTTTGCGTTAAATCCTTTACGATATTGATGTAGTGTCATCTATCTTCAACACATCTCGAAATCTAAACCCCCAGACGAATACTGCAATCGACTATCACAAAAACGTATTTTGTCATTTCAGATAATTCTTCAGCTCCGGGTTCTATATCTGATATATTTACCGATGCAATATTCGTCTATCGGAACGTCATTCAATTCAATTTTTTTTTAGTTTCAATAAGGAGCCTTCTTATATAAAAATAATAGAAAAATGATCGACACCACGTTCTCGACAAATTTCAGTTGTTCGTTCTCTGTAGAAATTAACACTATCCGCAGTTGTTACTTTCGCAATCAAAAATGGAAGAAACTATTTCCTTCACTATTTCTACATTATGGTTCTGGTGGACTGCTGGGAACAACGTTTCTCATTAAGAACATTTTCCTGGCATAGATTTATTTTACTCGGTAGTTGATTTCGTTATATACAGAAACATGAAAGTCATTCGAAATGGAATGAAAGTCACAGAAATATGAGAGCAGGAAATGGGATAATACATTTATTTATATCAAGAGTGACTTTCCTAATGGCTTCCATTCGTTTTCAGTCATTCTCCTTTTTTCAGTTTATTTACAGAGAATAAGTTTTCTTAGTATTGCGTGAAAAAGTATGTCTCATGAATCTTCATTAGGAAGTTTATGAAAAGGATGAATTCTGATTGTCATAATATATTTCTACTGATTGAGCGTATCATCAGATTATGAAGTCAGGTTGTAAATTCAGTATCTCCTTCACCTCTTCTGCATTTCACTTATTGAATGCAAGACATTGTCTGATCAGAAGAAAAGATATGCCGAATTATTTTGAAGGGCTCATCAAAAACGAAATCTTCACAATATTTAGGAATACTTCAAAAGTCTTTATTGGAAAAATGGCGTTTGCCTTTTATTGTCCATCAACAAGGAACATCTCTTCGAAGATCTTGGCAGAAAGAATTTCTTTCAAAATATATACAATTATGTTACCTCTTGAGTCGAACGACTCGATGATGAAATTTCGGGAAGCTATTCAGATAATATACTTCCCATTAGATAGATATTTATATTTCAGCATTGATTATGAGATGAGTAGGTTACTGAATACCATAGCAAAACGGAAAAAACGTATCTGAGAATACATACAAGCTATGTGGCATTGGATTTATGAATGCCATCATTCTGAATAACGAAATTCTGATTTCTGTAGGGGCCTACAGTTTTTTCTGCAAGTAGACCGAAGACGATTCTCCTTCGCGGCGGTTCAATTGTTATGGCTTTCTCGTGCTTCGTGCCCGCTACTAGAGGTCTCCCCCCACTTGGTGTAGTAGAAGTTTGAATATTTGGTCATCCGGCAGGCGGCGGGTCGAGACAGCTGCCTGGCATCGAATTTGTGAATGCTCTTATTTCGATCATTGAGATTCTGATTGAAACAACCCACTTGAGCATAAGTGCGAGTGATCTGGATGAGAGTTTCTAATGTTCCTAATATGAATGGTATTGCTTCGAACTTCCATTGTCTATATATAAACTCTATATAAACTTGTTGCGAAAAACATATAGAATGGAAAAATCAAATCGAAACAGTATATTATGGATGATGGAATTGAATTACACGGTGAAACAATCGAATATATCTCTCATACTTTGAGGCCTTACCTTTTAACGTGCGATTATCCAGCACGGTGGCCCGGCGGTGAAACGAACCCCGGACTTCCGCTTGAAAGGCGAACGTGATAACCTAAACACTACCGAGAACCACCCATTGCTGGCACAAGTTTCGACTTCTGATGGTAGACGTTTGTCAGCTGGTTAACGGAAACGAACTTCAAAACAATTTCTAGAACAACAGTATACTTTGAAAACGGATGAGAAGTCAATTGAAAAGCAATAATAAAAATAAAAACCTTTCGAATAGTTAGGAGAAAAACTAAATCATGTAGGGCAAGCACTAAAATCTGAAAGAGAAAAAACATCGAAAAGGATTTTGGTCATATTATAAAAATTTAACATTCAATGAACGAATGTTGAAACTGACTTTCACGTTGAATATATACACGACGTTTCGAATGCTGGTATTCGAAATCGTCTTCGGGTGATGACTGACAATATTTCGAGATATGGTCGTCTATAAAAACCCAAATACTCCATGGTGGAAATAGGCGGTGCTCTTATATGGCGCACTGATTGTAATGTCTTGGATTGAATATGGAGATGAAGATGCCCATGGTGCCAAGCCCGAATGATCTAAAAACCTTCGTTCGAGGGTACTAGGTATCTATTTTGAGGCGAAACTGCTCGGGCAGCGGATGAGCATTTTTTTTATTCGACCCCAGACAATGGATGGAGGATTCATTTTCTGGGAACTATTTTGAGTATTCGTTAATTTACTCAAGGGTTGATTTTTCATCTGCAGCATCGTTCTGATTCACTGTATCGAAATGATTTGCAAAGTCTGATTTTTGGGTGTTGATGAATTTTGGTTTTTTGATAACACCTCAAGCAACATCAGCAAACTGAAAGGTCTTTTGACTAGCTCTGGGTTCTACCTAAGCGAAATACGTTTACTGAAAACTTTGCAGCAGAAGAGAAATCCTATAGATTGTAATGAAATGATCATAGTTTGATGACAGGTTTCTCGAAAAAAACTCGATTGAAAGACCAGCGATTCCATCAAGGCGAGAATCGAGGAACATATATATTCCTGCTTCAGTGTTTGTGATTCTGGGTTGAGAGCTTTCATCACTTTCGCATTTCTCTTTCATCAATTTTTGCGCAGTAAGAAAGGGTGTTTTGAGTGTGTAGTGTACGTTTCTTTCTGTCGTGGGTTCTGTACGAAAATAAACTGATAAGCCCGAACAACCCGTTTATTAAAAATTAAAATACCAACTAAAAGCAATACAATCAGAAAGCCACTCGTTCTATCGATGAGTAGAAAAACTCAATACATGCGCATGTCCTTCATATAGGAATATATACAGGGTATATATATATTACAGAGTGGCTTGCATGCTTATCGGCCATTTGTGAACACTTTAAAATCATTAACTTCATTCAACCATTATTGGATGTTAGGAAAGTATTGAAACGAGTGAATGCATTTGGTACCAGATTGTTGAAGTTGATATTATAGGCTGAAATGAGTGAGCTTTATTGATTGAAAATTCCGTTTTTTATCATTTTTCTGGTTTTTTGTTCTTCTTCCGTTGGATTCCAGAAAACATTCCGATAGTGTTATTTATCGAATTGATTTCACTGAAATATACGATAGTGAATGATTTCTTGATATAAAAAATTTCTATATATAAAATAATATTTTTCAATTTTAAATCATTTCACCGAAAGCCATCATCTTCGAACGTAGTTCTGCGATTTGGAATGACTTGATTAGCGGTAAATATCACCGATATAGCAACTTGTTAACAATTCACGGATTTCATAAATAACCAAGAAGCTTCCGATCCCTTTATTCAATCAGCGACCACCTCGTCATTTATAGAACTCATCTGTAATCGATGAATTATTCCTTTTCGTCGTCGAATTGATCCATTAGTCGTATCCAATAAATGAGTTGTTTCCGTCAATAGTTTTCATGAAGGTTTCACGAGATAGATGTCCAAACTAGAATAACCTTGTGAACAGTCGTGCATTGATTTCCCGAAGTATCTTATACTTGATGACTTGAGTATGAAATAACTCTATAAACGATGACAAAATAACAAGAAAAACATAGATCCTGTTGTATATAACAATTGTAGAAAGCATTACCACCTATGGGACTGAAACGTAGGAGTTGAATAAAGAGGAAAAAAATAAATTAATATCCCTGGAAATGGATTGTTGGCAAAGAATCTGCCGCATCTTCAGATTAGAACACGTTGGAAATGAAAGAATACGAGCTGAAGGGATCTTCAGGTAGAGCACTAGACGGACAGGAAACTGTAGAAGTTGAGAAGCGATTCGCGGTTCTGCTAGACGATCTAGATTTAAGGAATTCGAGTGAAAATCTGAAAATCTTTTTGTATAAATTTGTTTTCTTCACAAGACATAAAGAAATCCTTGTTGAATAATTCAGTTGATGTCACTCCTGAATATTTTTGAAAATAAGGCAGAACCCACTTGATAAGAGAGATTGGATGAAGTTTACATTCTTTAGATACCTTCACAGGTGACTCAGCAAACTAAGGACCTTGACGCTTGCTAATGAATATCCATATTGTTCAAAGAACAAACAACTCACTTGTAGAAAGTACGTTCTGAATACACTGAGACCCTACACACATAATTTCACTATCGTCCCTGTATCGAGCATATTTTTCAACAGGCAAAACCTTTTTTCGATAAGAAACTGACCGTTATTCAGGCCCATACTATTATTAGACTTTATCTGAAATAAAAATATTTGGCATGGGATGGAAGAGTTTGGTGAGATCAGTTGATCTCGAGATTCTATATATGCAATAACATTGTCTCCTGATGGTATGTGAGAGGTGGAAACAAAATTAGTATAACTACTCTTCTTCGGGCTTGAAGGCCGTCGTTCTTTGGAATTTCTTCCTAACGTTTCGCTAGCGCGAGTGGCCACCTTTTTCAGGGGCTTACTCATTTCCGATGACTGAGTCATGCTCCCCAGCCTGTGAGAGGAGGATCACTAAAGATTGCGTAATTGAATTTTCTCAATTTCAAAAAATTATAAGAATTAGGTGATGTTAGCACCCACCAAGCTAAGTCATCTTTGTAGTCGTCAGAAGGCATCCTGAGCGCTAAATAGTTTTCTCTCCCAATACGTTCAATATATAACCAACCATAACGCACCGTTCTACATGTTGAAACCAATATCCCCAGAAGTTTCGCGAATTATTTGATAACTGGTAACCCGAATGACTTCACCCTGATCAGCTGGAATTGTCCTTGGCTCATACTACCTGTTGGTTAACTGAAAAGTTGACTTTCATTCACTCGCTCTCCACATCCCACGGAGTTGGGTCCAACAGAATGGCTCCTTTCCGAATGATAGAACTCTCGAACTCGAGAGGGATCCTGGCTGGAGACCCTCAGGGATCTGCGCTTTCACGGACGTCGTATAGTATTTATACTAGCGATATCCAGAGGACGTATAGTGTAAAGAACTCCTTGTTCGCTTATTATACGACCCGGGTTGTCAGCTCCATGCATCCTGATCTCGCAGTTATTTATCTGCAGGATGCAGATTAACAACTTCGCAAAGACGGTATCTGGACTGGAAAGTCACGGATAATTGAGCAAAAACTCATGTTATTCCTCTCGGAAGGAGGTTACACGTTCCGCGAGGACGAATTGGAGTCTCAGGAAGGAAAATTGACAGGTCGACCAATGGAAAATACTCAGGTTTTACCATAGATCGAAGGTTGACCTGTACCAACACTGTAACGGTTTGATTTTGATTATAAGATTTTACATCATACGGAGGACACGAATTGAAAAAAAAATGGAACTATACAGTAGCTAAACTTGATCGTTTATTTAAAAAAATATCTATACAAACAAGTAGGGTCATTTATGACATTCCCATGCAGCGCTAAAGTATACCTAATGTTCAAGTAGTAGTGACTAGGTGAATGCACTTCACTTGGTCCTGAACCTCCACGAAGCGTTATCCCGTTACTACCATTTCGATTGATCCCGCACTGGACAGAGAACTATGTATTAGAACACTATCTACAAAGTGACTTGGGGTGAACGACTTACCTCTACTCCCCCCCCCCCCCCCCCCCCCCCCCGGCGTTGATCCAGAGTCTCGAAGTTAATCTGACATCGGGGGTTGGATTTGACTCCTGTCCTCAAGGTCCAAGCGCCTCGTCCAGGGTTGGGTCTTCGAAAGCCCCCCGGCAGCTTCCAAAGAAACAAAGGAAGACTCGAAAGAAGAGGACAAACAACTAGGGTCAACCAAACAACCCTCATAGGCGTGAATTATACATAAAAGCATATTACTCGTGAATATTCCGATTTTCTCCGTAGAAAATGTGAAATAAAAGTGTAAATAGAAATTTATTGTTTGACAGAGAGATTTTCAGTGGCGTCGGGACAACGGGACCGCGTCAAAGAGGGCCAACATGTGGCGAGTTTCGGAGTTTTCTCGGGAAATAGGAGACACTACCAGGTCTGGAAATTCGCGCATTACTGAGGATTCCCTCGAATTTTCTAATGGTTGATACATTATCAGAAATTTTTATTCTTGTTTTGGTTCGAAGGCATGTGATTGGTTGGGTGGTGACAGGTGCACGATCGTTGTTCTGAATGCGGAACTTAGGGAGCTTCTTTTTCCGCTATGGCATTTCAAATGGGAGAAAAATGGCGGAATATGTCACTATCTCCTGTTCTTTTTCGGCAAGAAGGGGAAGACCCCCCCCCCCCAAGAGGAGGGCTGTATTTCCTTACTCATCTGAGAATCATTATAGAACTTCCTCGAGTAAGTCAACTTCGTCATATTCTTGAAATTTGAAAATGGGCTAACTCAATTTTCTTCTTATCCTTAGGCCGAATTAGTCACCAATCAACACTCACCAACACCACAGTAGGATATATTACCTGTAATAATTCTATAGTGAACCTACATAAATCGTTTGATAACAACATCTCTGGGAAAGCGATAGGAAAACAAAAACTCTGCGCAAAGAAGGTATGTTAACTTTTCATGCTCATACGAATATGTCCTACTATGTTATTCGAAAAGTGACCGACATCATAACTCATTATCAGTAGTCTCGATAATTGGACACTTCCATAATCTCGCCCCAATGGTATCGGTACTTTAGGGCTATTTTCGCATATCTTGTGAAAATTTATCATTGGAATTCCTTGTCTCAGACTGTTTGGTGGATCTTTTTTATCTTCGTTTGAAAGGAAATGCCTTCTAGATGCAAACTTCCATGTCAGGACTCGCGTATAGGGGGTAAGTATAGGGGTGTCTAAACAACATAATTCAGTCCAACCTTCTTTTGACTTCAGTCAGGATGTTTTGGTGAATGCAAATTCGATGCATGTTCCAACTGCAGTGGCGTACCACTGAAAAGGGGGTTTCAAGGTTTGAGATTATATTAAACGGGAGTCTTAGGGAATTTTAAGTCTTTATATTTGTGGTCACCAAGGTTCGGTGAATGGGATTCCGGGCAAAACCGGTTTATAACTGAGTTATGGACTTTGTTCTTGTTACTATTCTTTTGTATGTCTTTAGCCCCCCCCCCCCCCCCCCCCCCCCTAACAACTTTATTAATTAGGGTCTAAAAATTCAACTTTGCCCAGCCCTTTTCTTATACCTCGATTCAATTTTGGTACCCCCCCCCCCCCCCCCCCCCCCACAATGTCTCTAATATGAACTTCACAGAGATTGTTGAGCTCTATGGTAAAAGTTCCATTAAGTGGAATATTGTCTTTATTTTTCCCGCACTTTTGAACGGCCACCATATTTTCTGGAGTGACGACGATCCATTGGTTTTTCTTCAATTTCTGTATTTTGAACCTCTTGATTTCGGCAGGTATTTGTCTGCAACTCGTGTTCGTAGAGTACTTCAATAGTTGAATTTCACAAGGAATGCGGTCTTCAATTTTAGTAGTCTGTACGTCTTGGCACAGGAATTCTTCAGGAATAACTTCTTGACATTTGATGTCCGTGAAAGCGTATTCGTGCTCATTCAATAGGAGGTATTTTGAATGGGGTATTATAGTTTTGAAGGAACTATATGTAGGAGTTGGCAGAGGATACAAATGATAGTAATTATAGTCATCTGTTTCTACTATTGGAATTTCTAGGATGAAAATTATTTCATTTCTTTTACTGTAACTTTTGATCTCCATTGTTTTCTCGAATAGAATCAAATTTTTCATTATTGGGTCAAATGGAAATTTATTATTTTTCAAATGTTTGCTAATTGCGGTAATCTCAGACAACAATTCAGACGGCTCAATAATTGCATTGTGAAATGTGTTTAATTTTGCAAAAGTGATTGCTATCTCAATTTTTTCTAGGATATCATACATTATTTGGAAGGTATTGATGAACTGTGAAATAACTGTTTGTAGTAGAAAATAATGATAATTTTGTACATTATCTATGTGAATATTTTTGATGATTTCTTGCAGTTCCTTAATTCGAGAATTCATAATTTCTTGATTGTGAGCTAGAAGTTCGGTATCGTTTTTGAATTTTTGTATAGACGTTTGAAGTAGAGTGATCTGATTGCTAATAATTGTTTTGAGCTTATTCTGGTTATCGGATAAAGATAAAATGGCTTTATCATATTTTTCGGCATCGCTATGGTCAAGATTACCTGTGATTGCCTTGACAATTGATCCGAGTCCATCTATGAGTGCTCGTTTTGGTCTGACATCCCATTGTGGGTTCAGTTGTTTTATTTGTGTCAATATTTTATTCTCAAGTATAGTCAATACATGGTGAGAATTATGAAATTCTTTGTCGTAATTTGGTCCATGTGTTGAGTTCTCAAATGCGTTTTTTATTCGTGAATATGAAGTTCGTAATGTCATGAATTCTTCGATTATACTTGATATGTCATAGATTTGTATGAATGTCCAAGAGTCAACTTTGTTTTGTGTGTTTCCAAGTTTTAGGGTTAGGATTCCAGGATTCGTATTAAGGTTATGGAATTTTACTGGTTCTAGTCTTCCGTAGATGAAACAGAAGGTGGATCTGTAACAACAGAAGGTTTTTTCAATTCTTCGATGTGGAGAATTTCTTTCTTATTATGATTCGTTTTGAATGTAATTTCGACTCGGTTTCTATCTAACATTTTAGTGATTTCATACGGGCCTATGAATTTTTTATCCTTTTTATTTCGAGATTTGGGATTCTTTTTATAAACTGTTTGACCTAGGCGGAATTCAGAACTTGTGTCGCCTAGCGTATTATGTTTTGAAATTGTTTTACGCTTTTTATCTTCTAATTTAGTTTTCACTTCTTGATAGACGTGTTTCAATTTTTCCTTGTGTTTCTCTGCATATTCTGTATAAAAAAGATTAGGAATAAATATTTCATTTGGATTTCTCGAGTCTGTATGACCGAATGTGAGTTCAAAAGGTGAAAACTCAGTTGAACTATGAATAGAACTGTTGTAACCTAATATGGCATAATCCATAAGGTCATCGTTTTCGTCTGGATATATTTCTCGTAGGATTCGCATGTGTTCTATTATCGTCGAGTGGAAACGTTCGACTGGGGAATTTGATTCGTGATGCGTTGGTGTAGTAAAATGCACGTTGATTTTATGAATCTTCAGAATTTCTTTCACTGTTTCTTTATTAAATTCTGTTCCATTGTCAACTACCAATGATTGGGGTACACCGAATGAAGTGAAGTATTTTAATAAAGCTTTACTTATATGAATAGCGGTTTTTCCATGAATGAAGATTGCTTGGGCAAATTTTGTGAATGCGTCGACCAGTGTCAAATAATTTTTTCCATCAAAAATAAAAACATCTATATGAACTATTTGGAATGGTCGGGAAGCTGTTTCGGTTAACATTAGCGGAACATAAGGGGTTTTTCTAGCATATTTCGATCTTTGACATATTTCACAAGAGTTAATATAGTTAGTTATAGTTTGTTTCATATTTTTCCAGTAATAATTCTTTTTCAATCGTTCGAGAGTTTCGTTAATTCCGCGATGATTCGTTTTTCCCTCATGATGGTTTCTCGTCAACATAAGTTGTTCATCTTTGTCGATTATAGTGTTTAGTCTTTTCGTACATCTAATTAATTTTGGTCCTTTCTCCGAGAAGTGTTTTAGGTATACCTTACAAAATGCTTTATACAGGTTTTCGGAATGAAAATATAATGAATACGTGTTTTTTGACTCGGTGTTTTCAATTAAGAATTGTAATATTAGTTTCTCATTATTGACCTCCGGAATTTTCGAATGTATGATTCTATAGTTCTCGTAATTTTCACGGGTTATTTCCATTTTATGATAGATATTCGGAAATACTAGAATTTGGTTGAATTTATTATTGATAATTTCATCGTAAATTTTTATACCTTCGTTCGTGGTTTCATTTGCATCAGAGTGTTGTGTTGATATATTGTCGGCTGGTTTAATTCGAACGTCGGATAAAATTTGTATACCTTGATTTTGATCCGATTCTTCTAGATTTTGTTCTAGGGTCTCTAAAAATTTAGAAATATCTTTGTCTACTACGTCAGTTGGGTCAGATCTACTTGGTCCTGCTTCCAATGATCGAATGTAATCTGTTATGTCTTTGTCAATATCACCCGGGTTGTTATCAACAGAAATTTCGTCAGTTTCGATTGCATTGATTGGTATTCGCGAGAGACAATCAGCGTTTGTGTTGTATTTTCCTTTTTTATATACTATATCGTAATCAAACTCTTCTAATTTCAATCTCCATCTAACTAATTTTGAATTCGGTTCTTTGAGTTTGAATAGCCAAGTCAATGGTTTGTGATCTGTGTAGATCGTGAATTTGCGTCCATAGAGGTGAGGCCTAAAATGTTTACAAGACCAAACTATCGCGAGAAGCTCTTCCTCAATCGTAGAATACCTGGTTTCACTGTCATTTAGTGTTCTAGAAGCATAAGCGACTGGCCTATCGTTCGGTATTTCTCCTTGCGAGAGTACAGCGCCAATTGAAAAATTACTAGCATCGGTTGTTAATATGAATTTCTTCGAGAAGTCGGGGAATTGTAAAATTGGGTCGTTAGTCAAAATTGTCTTGCACGTATTGAAAGAATCGATGAAGTCTTTATCGTGTATAACTTTTGAGTCCTTTTTGAGACATTTTGTCATAGGTTTTGTGATCTTTGCGAAGTCGCGAATGAATCTTCGATAATAACCTAGTAAACCGAGGAAGCTCTTGATTTCTTTCGGATTACGAGGAATTGGGATATGTGTTATTGCTGATATCTTGTCAGGGTTTGGCTTCACGCCGTCAGGTGTAATAACATGACCAAGATATTGGACTGATTTCTGGAGAAATTCGGATTTGTCAAGTTGAATCTTTAAATTATTTTTCCTTAATCTGTCAAATATTGTTTTTAGTCTATCTACGTGTTCTTGGAGAGAAGTACTGTAAATTAGAATATCGTCGAGGTAAACAACACATATTTCGTTTTGTAGGCCCCTTAAGACGTTATCCATGACCCTCTGGAAGGTAGAAGGTGCATTTTTCAAGCCAAATGGCATTCTCCTAAATTCAAAGTGTCCGTCCTCCTTCAGTACTAAACGCAGTTTTCGATACATATTCTTGGTCAACTTCGATTTGATGAAAACCACTGGCGAGATCCAGGGTTGTGAAATAATTCGCTTTCCCTAATTTGTCCAAAATATCTGTAATGTTTGGCAATGGGTATTTATCATCTATTGTTCGTTCATTTACTTCATCATGATATGAAATGTCATGAGCTGTTTCAATATTAAATGGTTCCTTGTTAATGAAATTTTGATAAAATTTATAAGCTAATTTTGGATCTATAAGACTTTTAGAACTCCCTGTATCTATCAAGAGGTTTGCGTTTATTTGCGGTATAAAAATATAAGGAAAGTGTGATTTGAGAGTGTTAACGTGTATTACGTTACCTTGGTAGTAGTTGTTGCTTCGTGAAAATTTTCATTCGGAGAATTTCCATGAGCGTTATCTGTTTCTACGGTTTTAATTTCCGCAGAGGCATCATAATTATTATATTCTCCGTTTGAAGAATCGCAATAATAATAGCTAGGTGAACTATAACAGATATCGTCTGAAAGCGGATAATTTTGATAATCTTCGCATGAATTATAGTCAATTTGTTCGAAAGGGTTTTCAAATTGTTCATCAATATTTTGCACATATAAATGATTAGATATAAATTTATATAATTATAAAGGTGCTCTGATACGTGAATTACTGGATGATATATCCATGGGTTCAGGTTTGAAATTTGAGTTTTGATTAGGTCGAATAGATTGTCTTGTTTGTTGGGACGGATTTTGACGTTGTCCGAAAAATGGTTGTCTCTGAAAATTATTAAATTGTGGTCTTGGCTGATATTGTTGTTGTAGTATTAACGGTGTATAAGGTTGATTGAGTGGTCGATACAATTGTGGTTGATACTGAGGGTTGAAAGTGGTGTTAGATTGAATTGGTGATCGATTCATTTGAAACGGGGGAAATTGTTGCTGTGGTTGATTATTACAAAAAATCATTTGAGGTCTGAATGGGTACGATTTATGATTTTGTTGGGTAGGTCGTGGTGGAGTCATTCTTTGTGCAGGTCTGAATGTCGTTTGCGAATTCAAAGTGTTTGATCGTTGAGTCGAGTAAAAGAAATTTTCTTCTTCGATCACGAGACTCATAGCTTTCCCAAGACTGTCAGGATTTCTCAACCGCACATTATTTTGCAAGGGACTAGGTAGTCCACGAATGAATGTTTTCATTGCCATCTCGTTATAGTTTTTAATCCAAATAGTTTTTCCTCTGCTGTTAAAGTTAAAGTATTTAATTTAGAAATGATCAAACTTCTAGATCAATAGATTTTTTTGACATTCAACAAGCATAGTGACAAGTCAGACTATACCGTGTTCCTGTTATAAAGTCGAATATTCGAAGAAACAGATCATAGTTTTTACTGTAACAAATACCAGGTGAAGTTAAGTGTAGTTCGCTGAATGACTCGAAATAGAAAGTGTATTTAAATGAATTCAATGCAATTTGAGCAGTAGATATGGTGCATTAATATAAACCGTCAGTGAATGAAGTGAAATAAAAACAGTCGACAAATTATAAAAACAACAAAAGACTTTTTTATCGGTGATTATAAAAAACTGGTTGGAACTTTGCACTCTCGGATCCATTATAGTCCAGGAGCTGAGAACACTTGTTTGCCACCTCTGACCATCAGGATGAATGATATTTGTACAGCGTGCAAACAAGATCTTGGTGACAAATATGCCGTTTGCGACAGTTGTCACTCTGTACAACCTGCACAGGTCTAAGTGCATCGGAGCTACGAGCTGTGGTTTTGACAAAAAGAACCATGGTGTATTTCTGTCAAGAATGTCGCATTTCTTTTAGGAGTATTTCAACTTTATTAAGAGAAATAAGAGATTTTAAAACTGAAGTTGTCTCCTTGAAACTAGAAATGAATACTCTTAAGGAAGAAGTCAAGTCACTTATCACTGAGAACAACACTCTAAAAACTGAGATAGATTGCCTGAAGAATGAGGGGATGCAGAGAAAAGAAAACTATTTTAGTGAAGTTACCTCAAATGAAAGCGTCATAATGGAATTGTTAGAGCGTCAGAAGAGAGAAGCCAATATTATGATAGCTAATGTACGAGAGTCACAGGAAGCCACCCCACTGCAACGGAAAGAAGATGATGTCAAAATTGTTAAAGAGCTACTCCAAAATCATAATGTGAATCTTGACAACTTAACAGTATTCAGAGTTGGGAAAGTTGCGCCTGATAAAAATAGATTAATTAAAGTCATCATGCAAAATAAAAGTGATCCAATTACAATATTTAGGAACATAAAAAATAATAGACATATTATTCCTCAGGGTATAAGGTTATTTAGGGATCAAACAAAAAAACAAAAGGAATATTTCCTAAATGTCAAAAAACAACTAGAGGAATTGAAATTGAAAGGCGATAATACAAAACTTTTAAATATGTCAGTAATGTACCTTCCATCATAAACATAATCCCAAATAGAAAAAACTGAACGAAAATCCTAATATATCGCTGAAATCAGACATTATATGATATGGTAACATAGAAAGCTTTACTGCCCACAGAGATGAAGTAATTGAATCAATTTCCCCCTATCAACCATCTATAATGTTGTTCAGTGAAAGCCGCACTACTCTTGACATAGAAGATAATGAAGTAATGCTACCGGGCTATGAAACAATAAGGTGTGATTCATCTTCGCGGCATACAGGAGGTGTACTGATATACTTAAAATCTCATCTTCAATACTCTAATTATAAAAGCTATATTTTGGAAAGTAACTATTGGTGTTCAGTTATAAAAATAAAGTACAGTAATGTTAATATGTTAATTGGTGCACTTTATCATTCACCCAATGCAAGTCATACAATATTTCTAGACCATTTTGAAAATATATGCGAAGAGCTTTCTCAAACAAACTTAAAATCTATTCTAGCTGGAGATTTTAATATTAACTTTATCAAAAATGAGTTTCACTCAACACGTCTAAAAAATGTACTAAACATGTATGGAATAATTCAAAGTGTGGAGGAATGTACAAGAATTACTAATCAGAGTACAAGCTTAATTGATTATGTGCCCAAGCTCACAGATCATTCTTTAATCTCAATAAATTTACTGAATAAAATAACTAATTCGCCAAAAACCTTGAAAAGCTACCGTTATTTGGGACAGGAAAATATGATTGAAATCTGTATTGAATTAATTGAAAATAATTATTTACTCAGTTGCGTAGACATTGATAAATTTCTTGATGACTTCATTAGTAAAACAGAAGAAACTGTCAACATAGTTGCTCCTCTTAAAACATATTATTCTCACCAAAATAGTCTCCCTTGGTTTGACAGTGATCTTAAAGACCTAACAAAACAAAGAGATGAAGCATATCAATCTTATAGACAAAACAGGTGTGAAAATAATTGGGTTATATACAAAAGACTAAGAAATGATGTAGTTAATTTACTCAAAATAAAAAAACAAGAATATTATTACAACAAAATTGATTTGAGTGCAAACAATCAGCAACTTATGTGGAAAACTATCAAATCTTTAGTAGATACAAAGACAAATATTACTATTTTGAACAATATAGAATTCGAAACGGAAGGTCAAATAAAGGTTCTTGAAGACACGACTGAAATAGCAGAAAGTTTCAATAAATATTTCGAATCGAGCTTGGAAGATATTGTTAATTCAATTAACGCTTATGAAGAATGGCAAAGTAAAATAGTTGTGGAGACTTATTTCAAATTTTTTACCCAGCTCGAACTAAAAGATCTCACCCTGATTGTTAATAAATTGGAAAATAAATCTGGGGCTGGAATTATAGATATCAAGTTTATAAAAAACACTCTTGGGGTGATAGGACATGTGCTGTTACATCTTATTAATATTTCACTTCAGTATGGACAATTTCCTAATAAATTAAAAACTAGCACGATTGTACCTATACCAAAAGTTAAAAACACAAATAAAGCTATCGAATTCCGTCCAATGAATACCTTGCCAGGGATAGAGAAAATACTTGAGATGACTGTGTATGATCAGCTCTTGAATTATGTTGAAAAGAATAAGCTTTTGATGTCCAATCAATCAGGTTTTCGAAAAAACCACTCTTGCGAATCGGCTTTACAACTAACTATAAGTAAATGGACGCAATCTATCGATAACGGAGACTAAATTGTTGCAGTCTTCTTAGACTTGAGACGAGCTTTCGAAACAATTGATCGTGACTTACTAATAAAGAAAATGGAAGCAATCGGAATTGAAGGAATTGTACTGAAATGGTTTAAAGACTACCTCAATAACCGAAAACAAGTCACAAAAGTTGATAATGTTTATTCAAATCCTATAGACACAAAATTTGGTGTACCCCAGGGTAGTGTATTAGGTCCTTTGCTGTTTTTAATCTACATTAATTATATCGGCTTATATCACAACTGTGATTTTATGAATTTATTTGCTGATGATACACTGTTGTCTATATCTCATGAAAGCTTAGATGTAGCTTTAACTAAAATGAATACTTCTTTAGAAAAAATAAATGAATACTTGATCGTCAACAAATTGAAATTAAATATATCCAAAACCAAAGCCATGATTCTAACTACACCGTACAAGTACAAACAACTCAATATAAACTCCTGCCTATTGAAAATCAACAACAACAAAATTGAACTTGTAACAGAGTTCAAGTACCTGGGTTTAATGTTAGACAATCGTTTATCTCTAAATGCACATCACACATATGTGACAAAAAAAATTGCAAAGAAACTTTATTTTTTCACGAACACGTGAAAAATATTAAATCCTACAGCGCGCCCTTGTAGATACACCACCTTTCATCACTAGATGAAATTTGGATCTTCATAACTGACCAGTATTGTCAGTCATCGTGAGTACACTCGACTTGAAACTTGATATCAACATTTGTTCATATCGATTTATGTTTCTTCATCTGAATTTGTTTGGTTTTTACTATTCCATAATCAAAATTCCTATTTTTGCTACAATATTAATCATTTTGATCGAATACATTTTTCATTCTCTGAGCAGAATCCATTTCAAATTTCTGTTTGGATTTGAGTCCCCTATTTGATTGAATTATTCGGATCATCTCTTCGACAGAATTTTCTCACGAAAACTTTTTTGTGTGGCAGAAGTATGAAAACAAACCGATTGATGAAATCACGAGTGCGTAGGACGAATGATCGAATGATTTTATCTAATTCGGTTTGTTTGAATGTTTTTGCCTCAAAATCAAAAAGATTGAATGTTCCGAAAATGAAAATTTATCCCATTAAATTTGAAGAACGAGTTGTATTTGAAGAATCGAAGGAATAACAATTTAATTCTTTAGTAATTCATCAAAAAACAAATTAAATTGAACAAAAAATTAATCGTACGCCATATTCATTTGAGTTCAGGAAACCTCAAATATTTGAATCGGTATAAGTTCAAGTGAACCGAGTTTAGTTGTCAAGCAACAAACCATTCTTTTGGCTAATGTTGAGCAACTGACCTCGGTCAACTTGAACCACAGTTAAGTAAACCTGTCGTGCTACAACCCGCCCTAAAAGCGGCTACAATTTTGACCACGACGTAAGTCGTCTTTTACAATTTGCAATATCTGCCATCAATTCGGTTATGTTGATGAACTAATAATTTGTGTGAAATCTGAGTGTTCATTGAAATGTGCCGTATATATTATTACGCTGACAAAGTGAAAAGTGAATGACTTATAATGATTATAGACCAGGCAAGCTGTAGTTTCACAAAACAAAAATTGTCAACAGCACTTAGATGATGAAGAATGGTTGAGTGGTCTATACTGAATGTGAAAAAAAAATAATGCGTGAGCTAGGGGTTGGAAGTAACTATTTGGGGGGAGTGTAAAGGGGTGAAAACGATATTATCGCAATTTCTGACGAAAGTTAACGTCCTTGAGAAAAGATTTCGATGAGAAAGTTATAGACCTTGAAAAGATCTAGAACATTTGTATGGAAAACATTTGCACATAACCTCAGAATAACCGAGATAAATGCGAAAAACTGTGTTTTTCGCTTACCCTCACTGGTTTCGCAGCCACAAAAAATTATTTGAAAGAAGTCATCAGGTTTGACTAAATCTTCATTGATCCGAAGCAAGGGTATTGAAGTATTGTTCATGATCACTTCCTTCCTGCCCCTCTTTTCTTGCAGTAACTTCATTTTGAAACCAATTTCGAAGGTGAAAATATGCTCTATATGACTGTTGCATAGCTGCTCGATAAGTGAGTTGGTATTTTTATTCAATTTTTGTTCGAACTCATTTTCAGCGGATTGGGTGCCAATTGATATTTCAAAGAACAGTACAGGATCTGTTCGAATGTTGAGGATTCGTTTCGTATTCCGTTGATTTCAGTTTGATGCTGCTCCTACAGATATACGCCAAGATTCAGATATTACAACATCTACTTCGGAAATGTTTTTCCTCATCGAACAAGTCGATGATTGCTGAAGGACATCAGTCATCAGCTTCGAGTATTGTGCGATGTGTACGACACACTTCAGGTGGGTAATAATTCTGCAGGAAAAAATAAAGACAGGTTGCCTCATAACCTTTTTTTCGCAATTGCTTTCTTCTCCGAGGTGCTTGGTGTTGCAGTTTTTTGAAGACCTAACTATTCATGTATTGCTGTGAAACCGATCGGGAAATGGAAATTGAATTTGGTGGGTTCTGATAGGTAGTTTGGCGCATTTGTTGACAAGTAATCGAGATGTTTATGATTATCGTTGGTGCGCATACGGATTTTGATCTCAATGTTTTCGAAAAAAAAATTAAACTTCACTGATATTTGACTGTATAACAGGTATGCATTAGCGGAAGAATTTTGAATATACAAGGTTATTTCATGGTTTGATAATTACCCACTATGTTCAACAACATTTCGAAAAATTACATAGGAGATAGATACGATATGTGTTCTAGGTATTTCATTTATTTATATGTATCACTAATTTTTAAGCAATCGTTTCATTAAATTCGGTAATATATGAAATGTATTTAACAAACAAATAAATGAACGTTTTTGACTTTCAACATTCAGTCCTCATGCCCCGAATTGAACTGACGCAATATCGTACAAAAATAGTGCAAAACCAAGTTAAATAAAATTTCCTGTTCTTTTCCAAACTATTTGGTGCAACTGAAACTACAGTGAATTGAACTATTTTTTATGATGAGCAAAACTCGAAAAGTCAAAGATGAACTGCAGTCAACTATTGAAAATGTAGAAGCAAGCTATGTAGCTCTACTGAAATTTTCGGTGAAGAGATAGATAATTTAAAAAAAAATAGTCAGCTCAAAAAAAATGCAAGACCAGGATATAGTGATGAATTGAATTGATTCAGTAACCGAGTGGACAGACAGGAACAAATATTCAAAAATAAATATGTCAAATCATATTGCGTTAATGAAATCGAGAACGAAATTTGTAGAGAGAAAATTTTCGAAATCATAGCTGAAACAATGAAAACGAACATTTCCATCAATGACATCGAAGAGAGCTATAGAATTAAAAAAAGCAGGATTCATTCGGCTTTCCAAAAAATTTCGATTCATAAAAACAAAAAGAATTCAAAAGAAATAGGAATCACTTTGATGAAGGATCTAACTGGTGAAGTCGCAATAAACTAGTTTGTGCGACTGGCGACTTTCCCAAAGATTTGTTGCATGCTACATGTTGGCAATTGTTGCTTTGGTGTAAGGCCGCCTTTGGAAGCGATCGGAATATATTTTTGTTATCATTACTATAATCATAGTACCTTCATGAAAATTTTAAAAATAGCAAGCTTAAATGTTGGATCTCTGTTACCTTCTATTCATGACATTAAACTTCAGATATTGAAAATGTCTTATAATGAATGGTGAATCTTGGCTCAGCGAACAAATTTCTGATACTGTTGTTACCATAAACGGATTCAAATTACATAGAACAGATCGATATAATGGAAGGGGGGAAGGTAAAGAGGTTTGTATCTACTGCAAAAAGAGCTCAAAAGCCAATCGATCAGCAGTCCTATGAGCGAATTCAATATTGAGCAACTGTGGATAAAGCTGAATATAGATAGGAAAGTTTTCGCCTTTGGCGTAGCATACAGATCTCCTCGTCAAGATATCAACCACTTTCTTAATTTATTCGAAGTCACGCTGAGTACAATTTTTCCACCTTTTGATGAAGTCAGGTGTGGGGGAGATTTCAATATTGATATGCTAAACATGAACTCTGCAAATGTAAAAAAATATTCGTCTTTTATAGAGACGTTCAATATGACACAAGTTGTGGAGAGTCCCACAGGAATTACTAATACAACCTCTTCGCTTATAGCTGTTATCATTTCTAGCACCAGCAACCATATAAATCCGTGGTGATTGACACATGTGGTATCTAAGATCATATGCTTATTTATTGCAAGATGAAAGTTTGTGTTGAAAAACAGGCACCTGAATATTGTACGTTCAGCAGTTTTAAACACTTCAATGGGGAAAATTTCCATTCTTTAAAATATTCGATCAGATCAATATCGATACTGTAGTTTCAGTTCTTGGTAATTTGTAATTGGATCTATTCGATAGGCTTGCACCAATTGTCACGTCACGAATAACCCGGCCAAAGACGCCCTGGCTAACTTGAAGAGATGAAGACTTGCGAAAATGCCCTGAAAAAATTCAAATCTATTAATTCTAAAGCACATGTGAAACTTCATGAAAATATGCGCAATTATTTCAATAAGGTGATGAATAGAGCGAAAAAGACATATTCTGCACATCAGTTCAATGGACTCGATAATGGGGAAATGTGGAAAATAGACATGAACAATAAAATTCTCCCTGAAGAACCCAATAAAATACCTGAAGCACTCCAGAAACCTAGTGAAATCAATGATTTTGAAGTGAATGACTTATTTGTATACGGAGCTATCTGCAAAATTAAAACGAAAGGTTGTAAGATGCGATAATATTAACATTAGGCTCATCAAACTATGCTGCCATTGAATTCAAAGACTTGAGAGGATCAAGTATACTTCCGGATTCCTCAAAAATTCTGGAACGCGCAAAGGACACTCAACTACGGAAATATTTAGCTGCTCATTACCTCAGATTCAATATCGCTTCCGAAAGGGGTACAGTTGCAAAACTGCACTTCTACATGTTGACGATGATATCTTCAGAGCTAAAGATCGAGGCTCAACTACAACATTAGTGTTGCTCGATTTCAGCCAAGCATTCGATACTATGAATTTCAACATAATGCTAGCCATTTGTTATTATCCAGAGTTGTCATGTAAAGCAATATCACTCATATGCACATATCTCTGTGGAAGACAACAGAATGTTTGAATTGATGATAATCACTCACAATACCTTGCTTCGGAGTCTGGAGTATCTCAGAGATCTATACTTGGACCGTTATTGTTCACATTGTGTACTTAGTTACTTAGAAATATCTCTTCAAGCCGCAACCAATCATTGTCTCAGCATTGATTCGAGTAAATCAACAATACAGTGAATAATGAAACACTTTTGGATTCCAAATTGAGGTTTGAGAAGCAAGTCAACAGGAGGACACAACGAGCGTACTCTTCGTTGTGCTCTCACAACCAACAAAAATAGTTCTTTGTAAGGTTTTGGTTCTGTCCTTATTTCTATTCAAAAACATTATATAATCCCATACTGACAAACACTTATGGAATGAAAATTCAGAAAGTGCAGAATTCATGTCTTCAGCGCATATTTGGAATAAGAAACAGGCCAAGTATATTGCATATACTACGTGATGTCCAGTGGTGAATATGAGAGACCGAAGAGATCTGCATAGCGCATGCCTATATCACCATATATTCAACGATAAATTCCCTCACAATCTCAATAAGTGGATTATATCTTTTATTTTTATCATTATTGATTTATGCTAATCGTGGGAAAAACAGGTCAATCAGAGTTTTATCGTTGAGAGAAGTGAACTTTGCCTATTGATTTCAATACAACAATTATAAATTTTACAATACAGAAATATTTTTTTGACGATATTTTTAACTATTGAAAATGATAAAGGCAATCATTATTATCATTTTTTGTCGTCCGAATAAACCTACTGGTGTCCGTACTCCCCACTGCTCCGATCCAGTGGAAGAACGCATTAATATCATCAACCAATGACCACTCCCCGCGCCGAAGGGTAAGTGATTACTGACTTCGAGGATCGATCGATCGAGTCCTGAGCAAACGCAACGTACCGAGAATAACGGCCTTCTGCATACGGCCAGCCAAGATATCTGCGCATCACCGCATGCCAGTATGGTCTTGAGTTCCGAGAGTAGCATTTGTCTGGAACCACCGAGAGTAGCGTTACCAATTCCAATTCATTATAGTTCGGCCTGATCCTGCGGAGTTCGTAGATTAAATCCTGATATTTTGTCCGTTTTTCCTCCTCTTTTCGGAAGATATTCGTTTCGGCTGGGGTCGAAAACTCAATTTACTTTGGTGGTCGGTACTTTCCATTCTCCACAACGGACTCAATATCCCCTGGAGCATAAGGCAGTACCGGTGTCCTGTTTATTCCATTCGAGTGCTAAAGAACTCGCTATACTATGTTCTAGCTATTTTATAGCTACGATATGGCGATGTATATAGGACGAGACCACATAAAATGCCTCGAGCGCCTGTCGGTATGTCCTGCATCTAATATCAGGGCACGCTATACCGTCTTGGCACGCTATGATAAACTCTTCAGTCTCCGACTTCAGCTCACCTGACCTGTGGAAGGCAAATGTCAGCTTAACAGACAAGCCATGGTCCTCGATGTTTCTGAAAACGACTTCATGTATGGGGTTGTCTGTATGCAGTTGCAGCAGTTCAGCATTCTCTGCAGCTTTGACGTGAGCGTTTCTCTGTGCGGGCTCCAACTCGGTGACAGAGTTGGTTAACCCTCTTGGTCTCGAAGACTATACCAATTTCAAGGGACCATGCAGTGAAGGGGATTCGAACTGATGACTTTACAGGCTATACCTGCCACGGAGAGCATTTTTCACCGAGTCTACCTCTTGGGTGTGGTGTGGTTCCACAGCCAAAATGGTGTATGTCACTCCGGCATTCAAATGGTGTATAATGCTTCCGTCTACAAGTTGGACATTCTCAGCGAAATCCTCACATCGTCCTCTCTTGAGATGAACCAGTGCACATTCGTCAATCCCGAATTCCACACCGACAGCATGCGTGAACTCCTGCACCACCCTAAGGGATTGCGGTACATCTCTTTCTCCAGAGGCATAGAGCTCAAGGTCATTCATATAAAAAAGATGGATGCATTTGTGCCTCCGATCCCAGGGGTGCCGTAGTTATATTGTGTTGCTCAAATTGTATTTGAAGTGGTTTAAGAGTTTCATCACGAGCTAGTGGTAACAGATCAAATACATTAATAATGAGTGATTACAAACAGCAATAAAAGGAAAATGAGATAAGAGAATTAGAAATGAAGAGAAAAGAGAAAAAAACTAGGTATTCATGATTATGCATTAATAACAGTAAAAGGAAAGTACGACGGCAAAAGAGGATGAAGTGTGTGATGAGGACTTGATTCCAACAAACGAGAAAGTAGAGAGGTGATATTATCAATGAGTGATGATTTGTTGTGTTTTCAGAAAACTTTTGATAGATTTTCATTTTCATATATGAATACTTTCATGGTTTTTTTGTACTTTGGCAAGGAGATTATAGTTTTCATGTCATGCAGCAGATTATTTTATAGTTTTGGTTGAAAAAAATATAACGATGTGTGGATGCTTCCCGGAAGATTGGTAATACTGTAAACTTATCTACAGCGAATCCAGTTCGGTTACTTTGAGAAGTCGTATATTTGTGTTTATTATGACTGACAATTATATAATCCTCTTGTATCAAGTGTTTCATTTTCCTTGTAGAGATAAACGGTGGAATGAAGTTTTCTGTTTTTGATATTATTTTCAGCAAGGAATTTCGTGTTGATTGAGGATCACCCAATGCATTATCGTACAGACCTCCCCACACTGTTTTGCAATATCTAATAACTGATTCAGCCGGAGAGTTGTGTGATATGGAAATATTTTTTTGTTCAAGTTCTCTCTGATACTGAATGATTTATAAATCAGGTGTCTGATTCTTTTTGGTAAATGGGTCACGTGATCATCCCACAATACATGTTGATCAAGTATACTACCAAGATATAATTTTTTCTATGGTTGGGTAAGGGCACGTGTTTGCGTCATCACAGTAATGTATTGTTAGATAATTATAAAAAGGTTTTTAGGATTAATATATCGATAATGATATAAATTTAGTTCTACTTACATTGAGATTCAAAAGATTATGGTCAAGTCATATTTCTAGATTTCGTAGATTCATTCCTGAAGGAGCCTTAAGTTACTGCCAAGAGTCTCCCATTCAATAATGCTGTGTCATCAGCACAAGAAATAATTACCCCTTTGGGATCTTTTATAGAAGTTATACTATTGATGTGTACCCAAAAATGTACTGGGACCAATATTGTTCCTAGCGGAACTCCAATTTTGATATCATTTGACTCACTCAGACAGCCTTCGATTTCTACAATTTGTGATCTCTTCGACAAATAATATCCAATCATATTGAGTATATTTTCTCTAACACCGTAGTTTTCAATTTTTTTCAACAGCAACTTATGTTATACAGTGTCAAATGCCTTAGCCAGGTCAAGAATCCATCCAAGGCACTGACAGCCCCTTCAACAAAATCCAAGACTTCTTTTCCAGTATTGGGATTTTTTCTGGAGCCAAACTGTATATCTGTGATAACATCATGTTTTTTAAAAAAAGCCTTCAGTCTACTCTTGACACTCTGTTCATATACCTGCGCAAAATGATGTATCATCAGAGATAGGCCGGTAATTTTTCAAGACGTCATGTTCACCGGACTATATTGGGGTTACTAGTGATTCTTTCCGTTGCTTTGGAATTTTCCCACCTTTGAAAGAAAGGTTGATTATATTTATTCAACTAGTGATACCGTCAGGGCCAGGTGCACAATTATTTTTCAAGTTGGCCATGGGGACAATAATCTCATTATATGTTACAGCCTCATGGAGTGTTTCATATTTTTTAATTTTTTAAACATATTTTTTTCTACACATGTGAAGTACCTATTAAAAATATCTTTAATTTTGTTGTTATCTATTTTCTCACCTCTTGAGTTGCTAATAAGAATACTGTTTAGTAATTGTTTCCTATTATCCCTCTTTGTTACTTCATTGACGATAGCCTATGTTTTTTTCCCATTACCTTTATCACTTATATTATTATCGTTATAATCACAAGTTGTTTTTCCTTCATCCGTGAGTAATATTTTGATTGTATTCATATATATCAGTCAAAAAGTTTTTCTTTTGCTGAATGCAATCCTAGGTGATTATTCTGATAATATTATTTGATTGCGTATTCTATATTCGTTTCGAGAATGATTTTGTAATTGTTGAGCTGCTGTTTCGATAGATGTTGAGATTTCTAGCAAAGATACAATTCTCGGGCTCAATGCTTCGGATTAAATCAATTTCTCTGCATCAGTGGGTACGTTCGAAGGACTCTCATTGACAGTTCCATTTATGAAGTTCGAGTTCTTTTGATAATTTTCTCAACTCATTTTTTTGTTTTTTTCATCAAGTAGTGTATTGGAGTGATCGCGTAAAGATCTCCTTGTATGCTGGTGATTCGTCCCTGCTCGCCAGCTCTATACACACTGAGTTCGCAGTTCTTCATCTGTAGAATACAGTTAACGACTTCGAATGATGGTATGTGGACTGAAAAATCACGGGTAAACCAGCAAAATATCAGGCGTATGTATTCCCTTGGAGAAGGTAACCTGTTCCGCGAGGACGAATTGGAAGATCAGGTAGAAATCTAAAGAACGGGCCCTTTCTTGCTGTATACTTAAAATTGCTAAATTAAAAAAAAAATCATTTTACATTTTAACACTGTTAACAGTGTTGAAATGTGAAATGAAAAATTTTTTTTCCAAAAAAAAAAATACAAAAATCAAAAAAAAATGTTTCCAAATTGTTATGTTAATCATTTGCACATGTATAAATTCGTGCACTTTAATGTAATATGGATGAATGGTTCCATTTCCTCCTAGTGATATTTTCGGAGACATGTTTTCCAGTTTTTGTGAATGTTTCTGATAAGAAATGTTTTTTCTGTTTGTGATGGACAAGGATTTTTCATCTGCTGTTTTATATCTAATCTCACATTTATGTCTCGAAAAAGAAAATAAAGATTTTCGAAAGCTCGATAATTCAATAACGAGTTTCACTGTATCAGGACAAACTGAATTTATGACTGCAACCGCAAGGTTAATTTTCATTGCATGATGATTTGTTTCAACTAGTCCGGTCTCTTCTCTCTCTCTCTCTCATTCTATAAATATATATATATATATATATATATATATATATATATATATATATATATATATATATATATACACCCACAGAAAAAATTAATGAAATTTCTGACCGAAATCAATTCTGAGATTTCATTAATTTTTCATGTATATGTGTTTATCTATCTGATTCACTGTAACCTTTCAGTGCCCTGAGGATGACTTTATAAAAGTCGAAACATAGACAGCTTAATTAATATACTGAGGTCAAAAAAAAAAACTACATCCAAGTCACGAAAATTATATATTTCATTGTTCCACTGTGTATTTCAACTTTATCATTCGTAATTTATTGGTTGTATCTACCCTCTCTTAATTTTCATCTAAGGAATTTTTAGAAACAGGTTTCGATAGAGTTGATTATATATTTGATGGAAATCCGAACTAATACCACTCACCTCATTAATTTCTTCAGTTTGATGACATTCATGCAGTGAAGTATTTTTTGCCATGTACAAACCATATCTCATATTTAGAATATGAGTTCTGATTGCTTCCATGCACCGCTTGTTCTATTTGCCTTCAGCTTATTCACCATAAAACCACTTCGCGCTTTCCAAATAATATCTACGTCGGCAGTTATATTGCGAAAGTTTTCAGTCTTGGAGCGAATTTTCAATTTTCTCCGTATATCGAAAATATATATCCGTGGTGAATACTTCCACGAACAAAATCTTCAAACAGCACTCGATACGTGAATTTGTATTTTTATTCAATTTACGTTCGAACTCATTTTCAGCGGATTGGGTGCCAATTGTTATTTCAAAGAATAATGCAGGATCTGTTCGAATGTTGGAATGTTGAGGATTTTTCAGTGGCGTAACTGAGGTAGGCCAAGTCGTTTGGCAAACATAAGCTATACGCCCCCCTTCCTATGAATTATATATATATATATATATATATATATATATATATATATATATATATATATATATATATATATATATATATATATATATATATATTGTTCTAAAATTGTATTAATATATATATATATATATATATATATATATATATATATATATATACACATATATATATACTATTCGGTCGTTTCTAAATTTCGATAGCCTCTCTGATTGTTCGAGAGTAGAAGTTTTCATCGCTCGCTAATGTTTTGTGTTTTCGAAATTGATGTTATGTCCTTTCTCCAATACATGTTGGAAGATGTGGTGACTTTTCCTTTCACTGATAGCTCATGTTCATCTTTGCGTACGTTGATCCGTCTGTTGGTCTGGCCGATGTAGGACTTGTTACAGTCTCTACATGGTACTTCGTAAACTCCCTGGGACTCCAGTGGTATCTGGTCCTTCCGATTACGGAGTATCGATCTTATTGTACGTTCTGGTACGAACGAAGTAGCTATGTCGTGCTTGCAGAGAATTCTGCTGATTTTATCTGTGGTTCCTCTTATGTATGGTAGTCTGGTTGTTATGACCGGTGTTTCTGGGGGTTTTCTGCTGTTTCGGTTTGTTCTTGGAAGCCGTTTTTATAATTCTCTCCGAGTAGTTATTCATTCGTAGAGTCTCCTCGATCGTGTTCCGCTCTTGTTTTTGATGTTCGTTGTCTGCCAACCTGATTGAACGTGTAATTAGTGTTTTTGCCACAGCGTGAATCTGTTTTGAATGGTGATGTGAATTTGCGTTCAGGTATCTGTTGGTATGTGTTGCTTTGCGATACACCGTGTGGCCTAGCGTACCGTCGGGCTTTTTTATGATTAAAACATCGAGAAATGCGAGCTTATTATCTTCTACAATTTCTTTGGTGAATTTGATCTGTGGGTGGAGGTCCTTTTTAATCGAATGTACAGGAGTCTTAGAGTACCAGTCTGGAAATGCCGGTTCCTTGGTTGGATTTTTGGTCGACTAGTAGAGATTTCTTGACTGCAACTCTGCTGTATGATGAAGACGTTCTCGTGGCTTAAATCTTGTTTCGATCAGGTGAATATACAGTTTTAAATCACTTTTGAAACTTTTCTCAGATTTTTTGAATGTGTATACTTCAATCAGCTGGTTACCGTTGTTAGGTACGCGCACTTTCATATCCGCAGTATTTACACATATACAATAAATGTTAACGTTTTCTACTTTATAAAATAACTTTCTAAATTAATATTACTATTTACAACATCGTTTGGAAATATCTTTACTTTATTCCATCTCCATTTTGATTCTATTTTATTCATTTTGGGATCTATTTTGATGACCTATTTCCTTTTCATTGACATATTTCTAATAATCAAGAATGCTTTGATTTTCCGGTTCAAATTTGTTGTACCTCATATACAGGACGTTCTTTTTGTTAGTATTGACTAGATTTTGAAAATGTTTCATTTTTCAGGTTTTTGTCTGCTGATTTGAGAGATCTCCATATGTGAAACGTAGACTGTGCTCGCAGTCATCGAATACAAGTTTCGAATGTGGTCTGATGAACTATTCTATGGATTTTTGCTGAGTATTTGGATGTTTCAGTGTTTGTGAGACTGCTTAAGAATAAGATAAGTTATCAGCCATGGTTTTTCTGATTTGGGTTTATTTGAGAATATAATAAATTATATATATTTGGTCCAAGGTAAAACCAATAAAAAATAGTACATTTAGATAAGTCAGTTACATTTGATAAAACTAATATCTACAAGAATTCTGACCACAGGTACCTTCTCTACTCATTAGTCATTGATTGATTTAAACATCAAAACCTAATATTTACTATTTACTCCAACCTCTTCGGCTTTTTCCTTCCACAAATTTTTTGACCAGGTTATTTAAATCTAGAGAACGGGCCCTTTCTTGCTGTATACTTAAAATTGCTAAACCACTTAGTCGACTACTGCTTATTGAGTTACTCAAATAATTCTTGATCAGCTTCAGCTTAGAAAAAGAACGTTCATTACTTGCGACGGTTACTGGCAATGTTAAAAAATTAGAAAAGCTGTACATAAATCAGGTGAACTACTAGCTACCAATTTATTTTCTATGAGAAAGTATTTAGCTAATTCCTTTGCATTTACAATTTTCCTATTTCTAATTTCTTCCTCCATGGTGTTACTGAAGCACTTAACTTCAGTGACTAAAGCACTAGTTACATCATCCCCGTACTTGTCACAAAACTTAGAGGCAGACTTATCTAATTGTTCATCAGACATTTCAACCAGATTATCTGATCTCAAAAAACTGAAGATTTCTGATATATGAAACAAACTTTGAAATCTTTCTTGTAATTGTACTATCACAATATCAATGGCTCCATAGGATACTTTCACTTCAAATCTTTGAAAAGAATCATTCATTACAGAGTCATTTGAAAGTTCGTCAAAAAATGTCTTGACTTTTCTTTGTCGCTTATTGCCCATTGATGAGTCAATATTCCAGGTAACTGCCTTTTTTTTAACTTGACACACAACTTCATCAAACTCACTTCGCAGGTTAGTCATTTTTTCGAGGCTTCTCTGTAGAAGAATACTGGCATCGTCTAGACTGATGTCTGTTCTTTGGAGATATTTTGATGCAATCTGAACGTTTTCTAAGATTCTTCCTTGCATTACTAGCAATAGAATGAAATCGAATGTGTATATTTTTTTCCTTAGGCCAGTTGCTTCAACCACTTCTGGGCTTTTAGTTGAGGTCAAAATAATTTTTCTCAAGCACTTGAGTACTGAAGTGATAACATTCATCGACAGTACAGCGTCGTATCTCGATGTCCATCGAGTCGGGCATAGTTTTTTAAGAGTAAAATTAATAATGCATTTTTCAGATGAAGATGATTCTCTTGATAACTGCCACCTTGGTAAGCTTTGGCCAAAAACCACATTAATTACATCATAAAAATTGCCAATCTCTATAACTGACTTGACACTGTCATTCAAAATCAAATCAAGGTTATGACAATCAAATTGTATGAAGAAATATTGACAAGCAAACAAGAGATTAAAAATGCTATTGAAGCAAGTGAAGTTAGATTGTTGTTGAAAATAGAATCATATAGTGAAAAAATCAAGAAACTTGAGAAAGAAAATGCAGAGCTGAAACAACAGATAGAGTTATTGGACAGAAACAGCAGGAAAAATAATATAGTAGTGTTTGGATTTATGGAAAGTGCAGGAGGATCTTTGATAGAAAATGTTTGCAACCAACTGAATTCCAAACTTGGTGTACAATTGAAAAAAACCGACATAAGCAATATCTATCCGCTGGGTAAGTCAAGGAATCGCCCACTCAAAATTGAACTTTTGTCAATTTTCACAAAAATCAATATCTTACGTAACTGCAAAAAACTGAAAGGTACGAACATATCTATAACAGCCGATTTGACGAAGAAACAACAAGAAACGAATAAGTTATTGAGGAATTACCTGAAAGAGTTACGTGAGAGTGGTGAAGAAGGCTGCTACATTAGAGGAGAAAAGCTCTATAGAAACAATATAGGATACACAGCAGAAGATATTCTAGAACTTGAGAAAAACTCTGAATTATCAGACTATCCGAAAGCCACAAGTGCACCAGATACTCCATCAAGACCAACCGCAAGACGAGAGGGTAACGAAAAAAAAGCTGTTAAGAAGATAGAAGAGGAAACAAAAGCGCTGAAAAATAAAAACGCAGCTGACAACCATATTGAAAGCAGTTTCACGCAAAGGAGACCGGAAACCAGAGAGAGGAAAAATTCAACAAAAGAAATTCAAACGAGGTCTACCCAGAAAAACTCAAAGTAGGTAACGATATATATCGTGTTAAATTTTACATATAACAGTTATTCGGGATCTATTATATTATTGGTGAATATTACAAAAAAACATGAATGAATATCTCAGAGAGTTCCATATTGAAACAATTGAAGCAGAAATAATTGAAGATATCTCACATCTGAAAAAACTGGACAATACTAGGGTAGATGTCAAAATACTTCACAATAACATAAGAAGTGTGAATAAGAATCTTGACCAATTGAAGGCATTACTAGAAGTAACTTAACACATTTTCGACATAATAATTCTATCTGAGACTTGGCAAATTAGAGATATAAATCTATATTATATGAATGGTTACAGTCTCATCTACAATCATGGCAATATGAACCAAAATGATGGAGTAATTGTATTTATAAAAAATAATTTATATTTCACTCATGATTTAATATATTTATCGAATGGAATCAAGATTGTACAGCTTAAAGTCAAACTACACAATAAAAATATACAATTAACATCTATTTACAGATCACCATCTACATCAACTAATAATTCCATAGAGAGTTTGTCAAAATTTCTAGAATCTTGTGAAAATAACAATATTACCAATCATATTCTGATAGGAGATATCAATATCAACATAATGGAGAATGATGTCATCACAAATAACTATCTGAATATGCTTAGTGCTCATGGATTCATTTCTTATATAAATTCGGTAACAAGGAGTAATTCTGGTACTTGCATAGATCATTGTTTCGTGAAAGATACCTCAAATAACTACAGATACAATTCATTCGTCATAGAAACAGATATAACTGATCACTTCTCTATTGCGCTACAAATCATTTCATCTGAAACAAAAAAAATATCATCAGAAATGTTTAAATATAAAAAATTTATTGAAAACGAAAAACTAAAACAAAATATACGCGAAGAGAATTGGCTAGATTTATACTCTTCAGACGATATTGAATTTGCCACTCAAATTCTAATTCAAAAAACCAACAGAATTGTGGGAAAAAGTACAAACACAGTTAAAGTTAGTAGGAAAAACATAAAAAGGAATCCGTGGATTACTGATGGTATACTGAAATCCATTAAAGAAAAAAACAAACTTTATAAAACAATGAAATGTTACCCAACAGAAATAAATGCAACAAAATATAAACAGTACAAAAATAGACTGAAAAAAATAATAGATGAAGCCAAAATAGATTTTTATCGAAACAAAATTGAAAATAATAAAGGAGAATCCTCTAAACTGTGGAAAACTATAAACGAAATAACAAATAAAAGAAGTAACGATAATGAAATCACAGAAATCCAATCTGATGATGGTTCTATGATTACCGACAAGAAAAAAATTGCCAAAAAATTTGTAGAACACTATAGCGAAATTGGTAAAATTTTAGCGGATGAAATACAAAAAAGACCGAATTTTAAAAAAAATAAACCTAAAACCAAAATTATGAATTCCTTTTTCTTAGAAGAAACTAATGAATGTGAATTCTTGCAAGCTATTAATAACCTAAAGAACAAAAAATCCCCTGGAATTGACACTCTCAGAGCTGAAACTATAAAGCTGATAGCGAAAGAACTAGCAATACCATTGACGTATCTAATAAACTGGTCATTCAGTAGTGGAATATGTCCAGCTCCATTCAAGTGTGCTGTTATTTCACCAATTTTCAAGTCTGGGAATAGACTCAAGGTGGATAACTACCGTCCAATATCTGTTATTACAAACTTTGCGAAAATATTCGAAACAATCTTGAAATCACGCGTTGAAAAATACCTAACGAAATATAAAATCTTGTCAAACAATCAATTCGGATTCCAAAAAGGCAAATCAACTGAAGATGCAATAACACTCCTTACCAACAAAATCAGTAAATATGTGGACGAAAAATTACCATCACTGTGTGTGTTTGTAGACTTGAAGAAAGCATTTGATACAGTTAGCCATGACCAACTTCTGGAGGTACTTGAGAGTATCGGATTCAGAGGAACATCGCACCAACTCCTACATAGTTATGAGAGAAATCAATGTGTGAAAATCAATGACACTCTCAGTGAATTTCGAAGAGTACAATATGGTGTACCCCAAGGGACAGTTCTAGGTCCAATTCTCTTTAACATATACTTGAACGATCTTTTTGTGCTAGATATGGAAGGGGACATAATAAGCTTCGCAGATGACACAGTAGTTATTTACAAAGCGGAAACATGGAGCTGTCTGAAAGAAAAAGTTGAAAAAAATTTCAAAGCTGTAATTCAATGGTTCGAAAGTAAACTGCTGAGTATTAATATGGCCAAAACATTTTACATTACCTTCACATCTTATGCTAACAATTTACCAAGTTTCAAATCACTACTAATAAAATATGATAATGTGAATCTCACTATTTCTCCAGTAAATGAAATAAAGTATATTGGTATATATATAGATGCGCATCTGAAATGGGATGCTCATATTGACTATTTGGTAAAAAAATTACGTGGTATTACATATAGACTCAAATACATGACACTCTACCTAGATATAACACAAATGCGCATGCTTTACTATACCTTGTTTGAAACTCACCTCTCCTACGGGATTGTCGCCTGGGGAGCTGCAAATGCTTCTCATATGAAAATCCTAGAACAAATACAGAAATTAACTCTGAAAATAATCACAAATAAAAAAAGAACTTACCCCACAGAGGCGTTATATAAGGAAGCATCGATTCTGGACATAAGACAACTTTACTTCTTTAGAACTGTTATAAGGCAACACAAAAATAAACATGAACTGAAAAAAATAGAACACCATTATGCAACTCGCCACAGAATTGATTCAAGCTATGTGCCAAAATCACAGAAAAATACTTTACAGAAGTGTTATACTTACTTAGCTCCTCGGCTGTATAATCTTATTCCAGCAGATATCAAAACTATCGTTGGCAATAATATGTTCAAAAATAAGCTTAAAGCTTGGATCTCAGGTTTGCCAAGAGCACAGATACACCAATATGTTGATGTGAAAAATACATATTATTACAATGTTTAAATGATATATTATGTGGTTGGAGTTGTAATCAGGAACTCCACTTCTACGTTGTTTGTTTGTCTTTAGTCTTGAAAATGGTATGTTTTCTCTATTGTTAGTTTGTCTTCAGTTCTGAAAATAGTGTGTTTGTACCTATCGCGGTTGTTTTGCTTTGTTTTATTATATGGTTTGAATGTTCTCTATCTATCTATATTAATCAAATGTGATTCTGATGTGATATTTATATATAGTTTTCCTCATTTTTTTATCCATACTGGAAAAAACTTCATATTTTATTGTTGCTTGACTCCATTGTTTATTTGTTTTCATTTTTAAAAATAGGACGTTCGTTTGATCGATGTCTGACTGATGCTCGATGCTATGTACCTATTGCGGTTGTTTTACTATTATATAATTTAAATGTTCCTTATTTATATTGAGTATATGTGATTTTAATGTGATATCTATATACAATTTTTCTTGTAATATTTTTTTGCTTATACTGAAAAGAACTTTATTCTTATACTATATTCACTATAATCTATAATATATTAATATGACCTAACCCACGCACAGGTTTATCCTTCTGTGGGGACCCTATATTTATTTGTCAATAACTAAGACGATTGTAAAGTTCAAATTGGATGGCAAATAAATGTTTTATTATAATTATTATGGCTGGTACAATGGACATATTCAGCATTTGGCGATTTTGATATTATTCTACTTTGTACTCCTGTGTACGCGCCACTCATGACGGATGCTCCGTCATACCCCTGTCCACGGCATTTCACAATATCGATACTATTATCTTCTAAGAACTTCAAAATTGTTTCTTCTTTTCCTTTACTTGATTGGTCTGATACTTGCAAAGAGCCCAAAAACAATTCCTCTATTTCAAGTTCGATAATATCTGGCTTGTATGAAACATATCTTATAACTACTGACAGTTGATCAATTTTTGGAATGTCTCGAGTAGTATTCAATAGAATTGAAAAAAAAAGGTGCTTGTTTGATATCCCTTACGATATCTTGAAGAATTTCATTTGAAGCTAAGCAAATTAGTTCATTTTGTATTGTAGGACTTAAGTACTTGATTTCACTGCTTTCATTTTCTAGTTGGCTTTTGAGAACCGGATCATATCGTGAAAGTAGGTCAATGATATTTGAAAAATTCCCTGATTCACTTGAAATGGATGTTGGGTTCTCGAAGCGATGTCCTCTAAATGCTAAGTTGCTTGTTGATAACTTAATTATAACATCTATAATTTGTTACAAAACTTCACGCATCTAATGAATATCCTCATGAAACATTGTTTGAATGTCACGATTACCTTGTCCACTAGCATAGGCTATACACGCAGCTTCATGCACTTTGGACATTTCATGGGTTTTAATTTTCATTGAAAGAGAGTTTCAAGTATTAACTGTTCCCGTACACCAAGCACTATTGAAGTTTTTATCAAACCTGTTTTCGAAAAGCTAACAGGGTTCACAAGTGACACCATCCAATAATTCAGAATAACAAAGCCAAAAATGTTCGACCTTTTGTCCAGTCTTTGTTTCTGTAAAATAGTATTGAGTTGAGAATAATCTATTTGTAAGTGGATCGGAAGGAAAGGGCCCCTGCGGTCTGCATGGTTTCGAGTTATCGTTGATTTAAAACTATCATGTTTTAAAGCTTCTTCTGAAAAGAGTCCTTCATCTGTATAAGACAAGCTTGAAAAGGCATTATCACGGGCATGCTCATTAATTGTATTTTTGTTACTGTTACCAGTGTTACTATAATTACTACTCACGGCATGATGACTACAACTGGCCATTTGGGTTTCATCTAGTATTTCTGATTCCGATTCCGAAGGTTATTAGGCACTTCGGTTGCGTGAATAATACTAAAACTATCATCATCACCAGATCTAGTTTCTTCGAAATCACTATTTTTATTAAAAAAAGAATCAATTTTAGTCAGCTCTTGTCTTTTTTCTTCCTCATTTTTTTCCTTTTTCTATATTCTGCTCCACCGTTAACACTTATCGGACATTATTTAATACTTTACATAAACACTCACAAATCACAAGCAAATACTATTTACGTATAAATAAACGAACAAGGAGTGACACTTGCCTCTACACACCCGCTAATCCTATGTTCTCTACCACTACCATATTTCATGACCTCCAAATTGTTTCCGTTCGACTACGCATGACTACCAGTATTTCATATTCAGAAAAATGTCTGAACCCCGATTGTAAGCCAGAGGCGGCGTGAAATTGAACGATGCGTTCGAGTTGAGGCCCGATCGAGCGAGCAGTGCATTGGCCGAACTTTCAATGCTATTGAAAACTATGGAACAGAACTCGCCCCGACTTCGAAAATGAATGCAATGAGGTGATTCAGGTTATTGAGAACGCGCCCGGTTTGTTTCGGGCATTCGGGCGTCAAATCGAACGCAACTTATAATATAATCAGTTGGAACTTAGACTACCTGAATTTCTTCACATTCCTGTTTTTTTTTTCAATTGTCAATTGTATACCTTCCTCTCTATCTCTATCTATATGAAATTCATCAGGTTTATTCATTCAAGCTTTTCTTTTTTTTTGTTTTGTTATTGAATGCCTTTTGTTGCGCCTTCTCCTGCACTGCGCCCTTTGCGCCGCCAAGGTTGCCAAGGCGTTATTTACACCACTGGGATTTTTTCCGTATTCCATTTCTTTCAATTTGGTGCGCCTTCTATAGGCATAAGCTATAATTCAAATATGAAAATATGTTCTGAGAGAGCTACTCCACGAGCGTTTGTTGTTGTTGAATTGTTTCCGTTCGACTACGCATGACTACCAGTATTTCATATTTAGAAAAATGTCTGAACCCCGATTGTTAGCCAGAGGCGGCGTGAAATTGAAAGATGCGTTCGAGTTGAGGCCCGATCGAGCGAGCAGTGCATTGGCCGAACTTTCAATGCTATTGAAAACTATGGAACAGAACTCGCCCCGACTTCGAAAATGAATGCAATGAGGTGATTCAGGTTATTGAGAACGCGCCCGGTTTGTTTCGGGCATTCGGGCGTCAAATCGAACGCAGCTTATAATATAATCAGTTAGAACTTAGACTACCTAAATTTCTTCACATTCCTGATTTTTTTTCAATTGTCAATTGTATACCTTCCTCTCTATCTCTATCTATATGACATTCATCAGGTTTATTCATTCAAGATTTTCTTTTTTTTTGTTTCGTTATTGAATGCCTTTTGTTGCGCCTTCTCCTGCACTGCGCCCTTTGCGCCGCCAAGGTTGCCAAGGCGTTATTTACACCACTGGGATTTTTTCCGTATTCCATTTCTTTCAATTTGGTGCGCCTTCTATAGGCATAAGCTATAATTAAAATATGAAAATATGTACTGAGAGAGCTACTCCACGAGCGTTTTCCCTCATCGAAACAGTCAATGATTGGTGAAGGACATCAGCTATCAGCTTCGACTAATGTGCGATGTGTGTTTGCCTGTTGTTCGATCATTTTCCCTTTTTAATATACAGGGTGAAAGTGAATGAGTGCGACACACTTCTGGAGATTATTCTGCATGAAACAAATTATAACTTGTCATGTCAATTCTGTCGGCAAATGATTCGTTTTCCGGGATAGATGGTTTAGAGTTCAGAGACCTGACATTTATGTATTGCTCTGAAATCGGTAGAGATATGCAAATTAAATTTGGTGGGTATTGCTGGGTAGTTTTTGTGCAATTCGATCAAGAATTTTATTGTTATCAGTGGCGTATATACGGGTTTTCATCTCGATGTTTCGGAAAAAAAAGGTACGCCACTGAATTATTTCAAACTAAAAATAATTTTTAACTTGCTCATTCAATTTGAGACAAACAATCTCACTTGCCTTTTTTTTTCGTATTGCGCGCCTGTTTTATGCAAATGAATGATAGTAATTTGATATTCATCGCATCTCCATCTTTCTATGATTCATCTGGTGAGTTCCATTATTCGGTATCACGCACCACTTTCTTAAAGAAGTGTCAGCTTTTTACAAACTGAAAATCGACTTAGGCCAGCCAGTTCATTATTTGGTGCTTTCACGTACAGACGTAAATTGAAGTGAGTGTTATACTTCGCTATATGTTACAAGAGTTACGGAGGAAAATGTCAGGCTGGAAAAACGATTGGTTGTTTCAGATTCTTCTGATTGTAAGTACATAGAAATTGTACAAGGAGTAGGTCAATTGACATTCATGATCCTCCGCAAACGTTTTGTTTGCTTTCACAAAAATGGGGTGGGTTTCACTTGAATTTCCCGATACCCCGAAAACTTTCAAATGCTGATAAATAAATCGAAATCACTTGATTTCACCGAACCCGTGCTATTATACTGGGTAAAATAATCAAGTATTGCATAACAATATTCTTTTATTGTTGTACAGCTTCAACCGATTCATCGGTAAAATCTTCCAGTGACGGGGATATGGGACGCGATCGGGAGGAATCTGTCTCCACAATGAAATTGTCATTCCTTGGACACACTATTTACAAAAAGGAATATCGAAAGAAAACCATACACAATTGTTGAAAAATACCCAATTGAAAAAATTGCGACGCCCTTAAGGCCCCACAAATAAATGAGGAGCTAAAACCCATTTTATCAGATTATGCGCAGAAGGATGATAAATTGCTTACTGCCTCACAAGACCAAATTGGGGCAGGACTATCTGCTTTGGGTGTACCGATTACACAAAAATTGATCGAACCAACCAAGGAAATTATTTTGACAGACGATATCCTACAAAAACTGAGTGAAGCTACCAAATTGCTGGCAAATGCACATTACATCATTTCAATTCATATGAGATATAACATTATGTCATTCTTGATTGAAAATTCGAGATCGGCCGCTCAACACAGTTCAATTGACAACTTTTTGTTCGGTACCGAATTCATTGGTAGGGTTAAGGCCAACCAATCGATGCGAACGGTAGTGGGAGAACTGAAGAAGCCTAAGACAACCTCTAAGACTTCTTTAACCTACAGGGTACCTTTTCAAGGGATGAGGACGAAAGGGAAGAAACAGGAAGAGCCGATAAATTCATGTCAATGGAAGAAGGACAAGTTGCCGGGAGGGAGTACATCATACAGTCGAAACCGAGCCAGGGAATACAAGAATCGCCGCTAACACATGTTTTTGTTTTGTTGTCAGAAAGGTAATCACCCCACCCCGTACCGAGTAAAACTAAAATTCTTTTATAGTTATTGGGAAAAATCAACAAACAATCCATTTATTTTGGAATGGGTTCGAGGTGTTAATTTATCATTCATTTAAAAGCCATACCAGCAGAACTTTCCCAAGGTGAACTTGTCAAATTCTCAAAAAGAACTTTGTTAACGAGAACTTGCCGTGCTTCTCGATATAGTTATAGTGATTGGGTCTTGAAAATGAAATCATTTCCTTATATTTTTTGATCCAGAAATGCGCCACATTTCAAACTTGAATCTTATAAAACCGTTATCAGACTTATACAAAGAAAATACTATCTCACATCCTTTGATTTGAAGATTGCTTATTTTGAATGCCGATAGAAAAACGGTATAGGAAATTTTTCAGTTTCAACTTGAAAAATATTATTTATGTATTCATTTGCCTTCCGATGGGGTTGAATATTTCACCTCATATATTTACAAAGCTCCTGAAACCTGCTCTTTCGTACTTACGCAAGCAGGGATGCATTATAGTTGCGTATTTAGATGACATACTTGTGATTGGAAAAACTTACTAAGAGTGTGAACAATATACAAGCAGTTGTAACCAATTAGTACTGGATTTAGGTTTCATTATGAAAAGAGTAGCTTGACCCCTAAAACAAAAATACAGTGTTTGGGCTTTATATTTGATTCTATCAACATGACTTTGAGCCTTCCGTCAGAAAAACAAATGGTTATCAAAACTATGATCCAAACTTTGCGAGGCAAGCAGTATTGTCGTATAAGATATTTCGCATCTTTGATTGGGAAACTCATATCTGTGAGTCCAACACTCAAATGTGGATGGTTACACAAGAAACCTTTCGAAATTGGAAAAATTAAAGCATTGCGAACGGTAAAAGGAAATTTCAGTGGTAAACAACAGAATTCGAGTAGTGGGCGATAAATATAGATCATGCAAAAAAGGCATTGAAGCCGAAAAAATTTTTTAACGAAACTTTCCCCGATTCTTCGATAATAGGTTGGGAAGGTTTCTGTAATGGAATTGGAACTCGAGATTTTTGGAGTGCAATACAAAAAGAGAAAACATATCAATTGGATAGTTTTTGCTAAGGACATGCACCATTGTGATATCCTGTGGAGGATGGACAATGTTACGGCTATTGCACGTATCAACGAAATGGGAAGTACAAAGTCCCAGTATCTGAATCACTCAACTAGAAAGATTTGGGATTGGTGTGAATTCGGAAATATATTTGTTCGTGCTTCCCATATAAGTTCTCCAAAAAATGTTGAGGCAGATACATTATCTAGAATAAGAAATTTCGATACGGAATACGAATTGAATGATAAATTTTTTGAAATCATGGTGAATACACTAGAGATAGCTCAAATAGACCTTTTTGCATCGAAAGTAAATGCGAAATGGTAAAATTATTTTTCTTGGTTGGTCATTTTGTAGAAAAAAGCATCACAAACCACAGGAATACAACTTTAACACAATCATGTTATTTCTGATAGAAATATTTGAGTCAAACTTATCGTACTCCTCTATGACCACCTACAGGTCAGCTTTGGCCTTACTTTTCACCTTCACACCTGAAGATGAAATGGTGTTGAAACGTTTCCTCTCTTTGGAATTGGTAATTTTCCTAGCTCTGACAGCTGCTACAAGGGTGCAAACTCTATCAAAAATAACAACTGATAATTTATCAAAAGTAGACAACAGAATAGAAATCAAGATTCCTCAAACTATTAAAACCTCAAGAAGAAATAGCAATCAACCTCTTCTCATTCCTCCCTACTTCACCAAAAAACCTCATCTATGTGTAGCGACCACTTTGGAATACTACATAGAAAAAACGGTGAAAAAGCCCTGATTCTCACCCATAAGAAACCTTTTCGAGCGGCATCATCGCAAACCATATCTCGATGGATTGAAGAAATTCTGTTAAAAAGCAGAATTGATACAACTCGTTTCACTACTCACAGTGTTAGACATGCTGCAACATCCGCAGCTTTTCAATCGGGTGTTAATATGGAAACGATACGATCCACAGCTGGGTGGACTTAAAAATCAAAAAACATTCAACAAATTTCCCATTTCTGAGAATCCCGGAAACTTTGCCAAATCTATTATTTTGTCTTTCAAAAATTGATCGTAATAGAAATAAATTATTTTCCATAGTAATATATACTTAAGTACTGTGATATATTATTATTATTATTGTTGTTATGGACTAGAGTTATTGTGTGCACTGTTCAATTTAGTATTATATATTTTGAATTGCACTTCTATTTTCTCTGAAATGATACCAGATGGATTTAAATATTGTGTATTTTCTTGGAGATTTCCAAACGTTGGGAAATGTACAAGTATTTCTATTATACTTTTATTTTTCTGGGAAGAGTTAGAGTAAACAGCATTCATAGTTTCTCCAAATATCACTTGAAAATATTTGCAAACAGTGCAGAAATATATTCACTAAACTTATAAAGTGCTTGTGCATTATACAAGAGTATATTGAAGAAACAACTGCAGATTCCGGTAGTTTAAGGGTAAATAAGGATCGAAATCAAAACAAAACACCATACATGGCTATTCACCGCAGCGACCTCGATATTCCAAACGAGACTCCAAATTATATCAAACACTACGCGGAACAGTTGATGATTTTCCGAACTATGGCAGAATATATGCCTATGAATCAATTTTATGAACTATTAATGGAATCTCAGGAAGAACAAATGAATGAAGTATTGAAAACATAACAATAAAATATTGTCATACAAGGCAGAATGAGAGAATTGGAATCCAGAGTTGAAGAACTGGAGAGTAAATATCTATAGGTTGAAAATAAATCTAAAAAAAAGAACATCATTTTTGGTATCCAGGTTAATTAAAATAATCCGCTTACAGACACAATAAATAACCTGAACGATCTTCTGGGACTGTAACTCCAACGACAAGACATGAACAATTGCTATCGAGTTGGAAAAGAAGAAAATAAAAAAAAATCCTACTAGAATTCTACTCCTTGACTGAACAAGATATCTTCAAGAATATTACAAATTCAAAGGGAACTTAAATATATTTTTCGCACGATTTCTGCCCAAGTACCAGAAAAATCCAAAATTCCTGTCGAAACACCTAAAATTTGCTGGCTGCAAGGAAAACAAGCTGAACTGAAAAGACAACACCTGCAAATAGTAGGAAAAGTTTTCAGTGCAAAGCAATTGGAAAACGAAAAGAATACCGATACTGAAGGAGAACCAGTTAAAACAGAATAAACAAAAATATCAAGGAACGAAAAAAAAATCGTCGAAGAGAGAAAAAAGAAATGAAAAGTACAGAATCAGAAAAGAATCCACCTCTACTTCAGATTTCAAGAACACCAATACCTTCAGAATTTATTTTCATTTTCGATTTTTCATTCTCTTGCATTGCAATGCTCGATAAAAAACCGAACATTTTACTAATATAGCCAGAAACATAAACTATGTCGGCCGTTCCCATGTGAATCGCTGACCATGCTGATGCAGTCTCTGCCGGTTCCTGGAAACTGATTTGTCAGGTTTTCCCCCTTTGTGGGAACATTCAGTTAAGAATTCATTCATATTGTAACCGTTGAAGAAGTCACTTGTATTTTATTCAATGAATTTTGATTTTTAGAAAAGTATTTTGAGATCCAAAAATTATATTTGACGCAGTCGGTAGGATACTCGAAATTGAACGTATCGAATGGGCAATTTTTGTTTCAACAACTAGTCGAGTATCGAAATTGTTGTTTTGTGCTGTGGAGGTGTTTGCGAAGGAACGGCTCTTCGAAACTCAAGGAACCCAGTCCATCGTGGACCTGAAGCTACCCTCGACATGCAGATCATCGGGGATTGGAACAGAATCGTCCGATCTCGCAAAGCAGTCTTTCTGGGGGAATTCAAAATCAAGGAACCAGTGGCCTACCTTATAAAAGGATGATCGAAGTCTTTACAATTTTACTGTTATTTTGATATTCAATGTCATATGAAACATCATTAGATATTTTCAAAAATTCATATTTGAACGCGAAAAACCCTTCAAGTAACCCAGTGAGTGCTTCAGTGAATAAATTTCAGAATTCAACGATAAATATGGCAAATCAATTCAAGCCGGAATATTTGAAGTGTGTGCCAGAGTTTGACGGCAATCTCAATGACCTAAATAGATATCTTTCTGTATGTGATCCCATTAAAACGAATTTTTATGATGCAACTAACGTAAATAATTTTCAAAACATTCACTTATTGAACTGTCTTATTTCAAAATTATCAGGCAACGCTAAAGTAGTAGCAAATATACAGAATGTTTCAAATTGGCAATAATTGAAAACTGCATTGACTAATAGCTTTGCCGATCAAAGAGATGAGTCTTGTTGTAATAGGGATTTAGTAATGCTCAGACAGGCACAGAACGAAGAGCCTCAACAATTTTACGATAGATGTTTGAATATATTGAATCTTTTATGTAATTATATTGATGTACATGAAACGACAAATGCTTCCAAGGTACTGAAGAGAGAGTTATACAGTAACTTAGCTCTTAGAACCTTCCTTTCGGGACTCGAAGAACCACTAGGAACCACTATTAGATGTATGCGACCTACGTCTCTGAGTGAAGCTTTGCAATTTGTTTTAAAAGAAGATAACGTTCAATACTTTCAGAATTCTTCAAATAGAGCTTCGATTAGAACAAAGGACCACGCACGTTTCTTATGGAAAATGGCTTTCCGTGAATTTGTCTGAAATTTTGGTATGGTGTAGATCTCGATGCACTGATCAAAAGTGTCCATGGGCACAGACTCCAAAAATGGGCAGTTTTCGAGATATGGCTCTATCAATATCAATTTTTTACATTTTTGTGGATTTTGGCACAAAATCAGGTCCCTCTTACACTTAGGAAAAACAGAATTTATTGGATTTCGGTGCAGAAAATGATTGAAACACAGTTCTTTTTTCGTTCTAGAAACACCCATTTGAAGAAATTGTCATACACTGCTCGTCACTGACGATGTAACTGGACAATTTTTTTCGAATTTAATATTCCGAAAAAAACCTCCTGAATAGCTCTAGGTATTACAGAAATACATATATTCGACACATTCCGATTGGGACATGAGAAAAATAATATTCGGTGAACACTTTATGAACTGAATATTAAATATATATATTTTTTAAAATTTTTCTACTCGCAAGAGAAATAGTGGAGAATGCAAGATGAGCATATAAAAAATCGTATTTATAATGTTCGCTGACTAGATAAATACTCGTATCGAGTGGAGTTTTTTTATACCGAGTGTTATATATCAATAGTAACAAGGGAATACATACCCAATAATCATTTCTAATCATTAATTGAACCGTTGAGGCAAACGGATCCGTGAAAATGTCTAAATATTTGATACGATGTAGAACTCGATGCACTGTTCGAGTGTCTATTACTGCAGACTACAAAAATGGACAGTTTTCAAGATATGACACTATCACTATTCGATTTCCTTCATTTTTTAGATTGTGGCCCATAGTCGCTCAACTGTTATACTCAACAATAACGAATTTCTATTCATTTTTGTGCAGGAATTGACTAAAAACAATTGTTCATTTGTTTCAGAATGACCCTTTTGAAAAAATGTATTTACACTGCTCGTCACTGACGATGTAGCTGGGCTATCATTCTCAACTTTTGTATTTCCGTATTCGTAGAAACAAAACTTTCTAATTTCTCTAGTTATCACGAATATACTTATATTCAACACAATTCGAATGGTGCATTTGGGAAAATAATATTTGACAAGCTCCAAATCTGATTTGATTTTTTTTAAATACTCTCCTGACCTTCAAGAAAATAGTAAAAAACGCAAAATGAGCATCTAGCAAATCGTATTCATGATGTACGCGGACGAGATGAATGCTAGTATCGAATGTAATTTATTTATACTGAGTGCTAAAGATCAATATTAACAAGGAAATACATAGCCGAAAATCATTACTAATGATATTGATAATTGAATCATTGAAGCAAATGGATCCGTGAAAATATCTGGATCCTTTATTTGTTGAAGGCAATAGCTTATTCAGTTGAACAATTTATGAGTTGAAGGTAAACAATTACTGATATGTCGTGAGGAAAATCATTGATTTTGATAATGAACTAAATGAAACACAGTTACTTAACTACTTTCACTGAAATATACTAATTTTTCACTGAAATAAGTTCTATAATTTTTCATGACTTAACTGTGTTAACTCCATCAAACATTTTAATTCTTCATAAAAATTATGATGATAAGTACGGTTCCTGGTTATGCAAGGTATATGCAAATGTTTTGATGTCTCTGGTAATTGACAGCAAATCCAACTCTTTGCGGACGAAACGTAACTTTATGGTTGTGGACATTGCTTGACTCACAGCTTAATGATTTGAATATTAGAAAATTATTTCAACAATTCATTTGGTCAAATCCTGCATGACTATGCATAGGATTACCGAAAGACTTTTTCTTTTGAAATGATTCCAAAACAATCTTCGGAAAACAGATCAAGAAGTTACTTTGTGCGCATCGAAGAATTATTTACAACTGTGTGTCGGTTTGTAGACCCAAATCCTGGCAATATTAATCTAGACATTCAACCGTCTCCATCTAAATTGTTGGAGCAAAATCTTGACGTTGATTAAATATTCTTGAGAATGAGTGTTGGCAATCTTTGAATATTTGCTACTTAATCGCAAACCATGCATGAATCTCGAACTCATTGCAGTCGTTTTTCCTTTACTTCAGATAGGTTTTTCGGAAATGGGGTTCTATCCGCCGCATTCCTAACGTTTGAATATCTCAGCTCTTATAGATGCCATCATGATCTATAAGGAAAATCCGATGAGTCATCGGAGATGAATAAGCCTCTGAAGAAGCTGGTCACTCGCGCTAGCGAAACGTCAGGAAGAAATTCCAAAGAACGACGGCCTTCAAGCCCGAAGAGAAGTAGTTATACTAATAACCTCGGCCGCGAAAGCCTTAACCATTTCAGCCAAAATATTATTTATTTCTCAATCTGACCTCTCACAAATAGAATAAGATTACAATAGCAACCACATCATTATATAGTACTCTACCAGATTTTATTCAAACCGTACATTTTTTGTTCGAGCTCACTATTCAGTGAATGCACCTTCATTTTACTTCTGTAAAGATGATCACTGTCAGACTTTTGTGTCTTGACTCTGTGCTCTGTAGTTGATGTCCGTGAAACTCTTGATATTTAATACTCGGTATAAATAAACTACATTCGATACTAGTATTCATCTCGTCCGCGTACATCATGAATACGATTTGCTAGATGCTCATTTTGCGTTTTTCACTATTTTCTTGAAGATCAGGAGAGTATTTAAATAAAAATCAAATCAGATTAAGAGCCTGTCAAATATTATTTTCCCAAATGCACCATTCGAATTGTATCAAATATAAGTATATTTGTGATAACTAGAGAAATTATAAAGTTTTGTTTCTACTAATACGGAAATACAAAAGTTGAGAATGATAGCCCAGCTACATCGTCAGTGACGAGCAGTGTAAATACATTTTTTCAAAAGGGTCAATCTGAAACGGATTAACCATTGTTTTTAGTCAATTCCTGCACATAAATGAATAGAATTTCGTTATTGTTGAGTATAACAGTTGAGTGACTATGGGCCACAATCTAAAAAATAAAGGAAATCGAATAGTGATAGTGTCATATCTTGAAAACTGTCCATTTTTGTAGTCTGCAGTAATAGACACTCGAACAGTGCATCGAGTTCTACATCGTATCAAATATTTAGACATTTTCACGGATCCGTTTGCCTCAACGGTTCAATTAATGATTAGAAATGATTATTGGGTATGTATTCCCTTGTTACTATTGATATATAACACTCGGTATAAAAAAACTCCATTCGATACGAGTATTTATCTAGTCAGCGAACATTATACATACGATTTTTTATATGCTCATCTTGCATTCTCCACTATTTCTCTTGCGACCAGAAAAATATTTAAAAAAATATATATTTAATATTCAGTTCATAAAGTGTTCACCGAATATTATTTTTTCTAATGTCCCAATCGGAATGTGTCGAATATATGTATTTCTGTGATACCTAGAGCTATTCAAAAGGTGTTTTTTCGGAATATAAAATTCGAAAAAAATTGTCCAGTTACATCGTCAGTGACGAGCAGTGTATGACAATTTCTCCAAATGGGTGTTTCTAAAACGAAAAAAGAACTGTGTTTCAATCATTTTCTGCACCGAAATCCAATAAATTCCGTTTTTCCTAAGAGTAAGACGGACCTGATTATGTGCCAAAATCCACAAGAATGTAAAAAATTGATATTGATAGAGCCATATCTCGAAAACTGTCCATTTTTGGAGTCTGTGCCCATGGACACTTTTGATCAGTGCATCGAGATCTACACCATACCAAAATTTCAGACAAATTCACGGAAAGCCATTTTCCATAAGAAACGTGCGTGGTCCTTTACCACATCCAAGGGCGCGAATACAAAACAGGCACACTCAACCTTTCTCCAACAATTTTAATACATCTTATAATTTCTTTAGATCGCAAAATTAATTTCCTAGTCAACCAATACCAATACAACTCAGACCACCCAATCAACCACAAACCCACGCCTATGAGTGTATCGACTCGCAATACATTCCAGAAACCAACCCCTATGAGCATTTCGAACAGAAATTTCTCAGCAAATAGACAGGGACCTTCAAATTCATTTCAACAACAACCTCAGAAAAATTTCATTTCAGAAGAATTGTTCAATACGGTAGTGAGCGATTCATGCACTGAAAATAGTTACAATCCAGAGCAAGAATATTTTGAGGAAAATTTTGGATGAGAAGCCCCGAAATAATATCTTTCAATAGTACTAACTCTAGCGAATTGTCATATATAATTTTCCCGGAGTATAATGCAAATTTTCAATCGATTCGGGCTGTACAAAATCTTTTATTGATCCAGAAATTGCTCAGGTACTATTTCCGAACTTCTACAAGCCAATTTAGATTTTGGTAAAGGTTATCTCATTACCCCTTTTGCAAAAATTAAACTTCAATTTCAAAAGACGAAAAGTGATCTGAATCTAATAACTATAGCTCCTAGATCAGAACAGGTTATTCAAGTCAAAACTTCCGTTCAAAATGGTGAAATTATAATACCTTACCAACGTTTTCATAATTGTGAAATACCGGAATGTTTGACACTTGCAAAAAAAGGCAAGGCAATTACTACCATCTCGAATAACACAACTGAACCTGTGACGTTAAACTTTTCAGAACCTTTTGTAGTTGAAACTTTTGAAAAAGATAAAATTCAAGAATTTGATCTACAAAATTTTGACGAGACCCCAAAACAAAGACTAGATTTCTCAAAAATTCGTTGTGACCATTTGAATGACGAGGAAAGAACTAAAATACTTTCACTATGCAAAGAATATTCAGATATTTTTTACTGTGAGAATACACCGCTAACTTTTACAAGCCGCGTTAAATACCAATCAAAACATCCGATGAGGTGCCAGTCTACACCAAATCTTACCGGTATCCATTCATTCATAAACAGGAAGTAGAGAATCAAATCAATAAAATGCTTCAGCAGAAAATCATTAGGCCAAGCAGCTCTCCTTGGTCATCACCTCTTTGGGTCGTCCCAAAAAAGGCAGATGCCTCTGGGAAGCAAAAATGGAGGGTGGTTGTTGACTATCGTAAACTCAATGAGAAAACGATAGATGCTTGCCCAATATTACAGACCTGTTAGATAAACTGGGAAAATGCCAGTATTTTACTACCTTAGACTTGGCCAGCGGTTTCCACCAGATTGAAATGGAGGAACGCGATATCGAAAAAACAGCTTTTAACACAGAACAAGGTCATTATGAGTATCTGAGGATGCCGTTCGGGCTAAAGAATGCTCCGGCGTCATTTCAGCGCGTTATGGATAATATATTACGTGGTATTCAGAATGAAAAATGTCTGGTATACCTCGATGATATAATATTTTCTCGACATCCCTGCAAGAGTACTCCGAGTGCCTTGAATCGGTTTTTGATCGATTGAGGAGCTCCAATTCAGCTCGACAAGTCAGAGTTTCTTCGAAAAGAAGTTGCATACTAGGGCCACGAAGTGACTCCTGAGGGCGTTAAACCAAACCTTGACAAAATCAAAGCGATAAAAAACTTCCCTGTTCCTGAAACAACCAAACAGATCAAAGGTTTCCTAGGTCTGTTAGGATATTACCGTCGATTTATAAATAACTTTGCCAAATTGACTAAACCGTTAACCGAATGCCTGAAAAAAGGGGCTAAAATCGAACACGATGCAGAATTCTTAGAGTGTTTCAATACTTGTATTGATGAACGACCCTATTTTGCAGTATCCCGATTTTTCTAAGACCTTCAACCTCACTACTGATGCGTCCAAATTTGCTTTGGGTGCCGTTTTGTCCCCGGGTCCAATCGGCCAAGACCTTCCTATCGCGTATGCGTCTAGGACTTTGAACGATTCGGAACAAAACTACTCAGTCATTGAGAAAGAGTTGCTTGCGATCGTTTGGGCCACCGAATACTTTCGCCCTTATATTTTCGGAAGGAGATTTAACATAATAACCGATCACAAGCCACTCCAGTGGTTATTCTCGTTGAAAGACCAGAATTCAAAACTCCTACGTTGGCGAATTGAACTCGACGAATATGATTATAATATCATCTATAAAAAGGGAAAGCTGAACACCAACGCTGATGCCCTATCTCGAGTCGAAATCCACACGAAAGACACTCAAACCCATGGGGAATCTTCTAGAAGTAATGAAGCAAACACGTTCTGGGGAGAACTAGATGACATCATCGATGAAGCTTCACGTTTAACGCACCCAAACATTACTTTCGGAACCCAACAAATTCCACTAAATCCTAGTCTGGAAACTCCACGAGTATCAACCATCCTCTGATATTCAGACCATCGGAGAACCTCACGAAAGTCCCAAAAGTCCCAAAAATCCTACTAACGCAACGCGTACAGTAAAACTACCTGAGTCAAATCGAAATCAATCTGAAAACGAAATAGAAAACACCCTGATAAACCCTGTCGATAATGAAGAGAATGACAATCTCTCATTACAAGTGCAACCAGATACCGAACGTACAGATGGCCAAATCGAGCCTGAACTCGAAGTTCAGAACGTTCATAGCGAACACACGGAAGGCCAAATCGAGCCAAACCCCGAATTTCAAAATGACGACACCATTCATCCTGTAGTTGCCATCTCTATCGCAGAATGCGCCGTAAACCTTGGTTTAAATCAGTTGATCATAAGTTCGGTGCTTCACTCACCAGCTACACCAAAAAGAACCATATTGTTCGAGAAAAAAATGCGAATTCATGTACAAATTTCCAAAAATAATATGGAGAGTGATATTCTGAATTTTATCAGAGAATATATCGCTCCCGGAGTACAATATCATGTTTACTTTGAAGACCCTGCATTATATGAACCATTTTCAGTAGTTATCCAAAAATATTTCAAATGGTCCTCTATCAAATTCAAGAGATGTACCAAAATATTATTAGATGTCCCCACGAAACAAGACATTCAGGAAGTTATTCAAAACCATCACGAAGGCAAAGCAAACCATCGTGGTGTTGAGGAAACTTTCGCAAGAGTAAAAGAAAAATACTATTGGCCGAACATCAAAGAATCGATTCAAACTTATATAAATCAATGTATAAATTGTCAACAAAATATGAGCAAAATTCCTAACTATCATAGATAGTTTCTCTAAATATGCACAGGCGTACCTCGTGAACTCTTTAACAGAAACAGAAATTTCTGAGAACCTCATTCAATTCTTCTCTCATCAGGGTATACCTAATCGCATCATCGTGGACAATGGCACAGAATTCAACAATTTTCTCATATCAGAACTTCTTGCGTTACATAAAATTGAAGTACATTTCGTGTCACCCCATCATCCTCAGTCGAATGGAATGATAGAAAGATTCCACTCCACCATTTTAGAACATATTCGCCTACTTAACACGAGAGGGTTTCTGAAAACCTCTCCAAAAATGTAAATGTTATACGCAGTTTTGGCATACAATCACGCAATACACTCTGTTACAAAATTTAAACCAATTGAGATCATAAGTGGACATATATCAGCTAACGACCCTTTCAATATAGAAATCAATAGAAAACTCCTGAATGATTACACCAATGAACATAAAGAAAGGTCAAAAATTCTCTATGCAAAGATTGATACTGATTTAATCAAGCATGGAGAAAAAGTTATTGAAAGAGAAAATAAAAATCGCGACGATCCAATAATATTATAAACAAAACAAAAAACGTATTTGAAAAAACATGTCATACAAAAAGATGCCAATAAATTCCAAAAACCAACGCGAATAACAAAAGTCAACCGTGACATGAAGACAGTGTCAACTTCCCATCAACAAAAAATTCATATGAATAATTTGAAACGTCCCCTTAAAAAATATCCATCCCGTATCAAAAAATAAAACAAATAATCATTTTTCAGATTATCTGGAACTCTCGGAATCCAGGAAAAAATTTCTAAACAAAGCTTACAAAATAACCCAGGACTTATTCCTCTCAAACTTGGGACAGCCAAGGTAGAATCATACACCTATTCATTGATCCATTATTACGATCTGAAATCAATAATCATCGAAATCAATAAATTGAAACTCCTTTCAAAAACACTGAGAACGCTCGTCGGAAATCATAAGGACTACTCAATTGAAACATCAAATTATTTTAAAATGTTTCAATTCTCTGAAGAAAGAATATCCGACAAACTTTTTGAAATTTTACCTCATCCTTCGAGAACGAAACGTTTGGTTTGATAAACGGATTAGGATCAATGTTCAAATCGGTCACAGGAAATTTAGACTGAAACGACGGTAAAAGGTAGGACCAACTGATCTTATAATTACAAAATAATCGAAATAGGTTAGCTTTGAGCATTAGAATACAAAAATCCTTATCCATTTCATCGATCGAGCAATTCAATAACACAGTTCAGAAGGTAGGGCATAACGAGCTTCTTCTAGCATCAAGACTCAAATAAATCGAATCGATTGTCGAAAACCAAACATACAGAGAGAATGCTATGGTCATCAAGGACGTCATGAATCAAATAATCAATACATATGAGATTATAGATTCAATATTGCAAGATGTTGAGAACTCGATACAATTTTCTAGATTGAACGTTCTTCATCCTAGTATAATAAGAACAAGAGATCTATTTATTGAACTACAGAAATTGGAAAAATTCATAAGCAAAGATCAATTACCAATCGAAGTAAGCTTTGAGAATACTTTATTATTTGAGAAAATCATAAAGGTAGATAGCTATATATCAAATTTGAGAATAACGTACATTTTACAAATACCAATTACATATCCAGCGAATTATGAATATCTTCATTTATTTCCTGTTCCAATCTTAATTAAGGGTCAGTTTAAGGCAGTAATACCCCGAAATAAGTTTTTGGCAAAGAATAAATAATCATATGCGTCTCTGCGCACTCCTTGCCTGGAGATTACCCATCAAAACTATATCTGTCCGACTACCAACATCAGAGAGCTCTCGGAAGAGAATTCTTGCGAAATCCAGTTGCTGAATATCCAAAACACCTCCACTTGTTGCCGAACACCTATCCACTTTTCGGGACCGACCTTCAAGCAACTAGACAACTTCAACAAATGGATTGTTCTTTCACCACATCGAGAGACAATCAAACTTCGATGCCATAACCAAAACTAAATTGAAAATTTGGTCACTGAGAGTTATTTCTTCGACATTCCAGTCGGGTGCCAACTATACTGCAATGATCAAATCATAAACAACAAAAACCAAATCAGTGACAACCAACCAATCATGATTGCCGGATCTTGGTACTATCTGAGACCAGTTTAGGACTCCACCTTCAAGAAATAGAGTCAGATGAACTCCATTCCATAAAAGCAGCCATTATCGAAAACAAACCTAAAATTTAATTTCAACACGTAGCACGTATTCCAAGTTTTTGGACGATGTTCATCTATGCCATTTTGATACCCACATGCCTTTACTTCGCCTACAAAAGGAATCTCTTTTAACTTGTTGCTTTTGACTTTATTTGAATATTTGACTGAAAGACTTAAATGTCTAAGGGACCAAATGAATCTTTTTTCAACGAGGAACTAAATGAAACTTTCCTCAACGAAGAACTAAATGAAACTGACTTCTCAAAGTCACATGCGAATTCTTCCCAGCACTCCGTTATCTGCGTCGCCAACAACAGACTGCCAAGAAAGCATTTCCTGTTTATCATGCAACAATGTTGCAATGAGATATTACTACTGAGAAACTATATTTTTTATAAGTCCATAAGGGCTGCGAGGACGTAACACCTTCCCCTATAAGAATTTTTATTATATCAGAATGATTTCTATATCGGAATGAATAATAAAATTCAATATGAAATCATAGTTAGATGAGCCTCCTCAAATAGTACAATAAACATCATTAAAATCATCAAAATTAATATAGGTCAATATCAATTAAAACAATGTACATTATATGAGGAATAAAAATAATAAATGATTATACAGTGAGAATTAAATCCTTTTAGGAGTTCTTCTCGATGTAGATTCTGCAACTGGGGATGATGGGGTATGGAAGACGATTTCTTCCGATCCATTATCGTACATTGGGGTAAGATGAATCGATGGTCTTCTTGATACCATTGACTTCACATTACAATAGTTGAAAATCTGGGAACAGCATCCTCTTGGGTGATGTCCATCGTCTGAGTTGGAGCTTGTTGTGAAATATCCAAAATATCTTTTTCTGATGCAACATTTGAAAATTATCCAAATTATGACAAAAAATATGAGTACCATGCAAATATAAGTAAGAGTACCCAAATGTTTTTCAGTGAATGGTTCATTAATTATTTTATTTAAAGTTTTATCATATTCTTGCAGTTTTTCTTGAGCAATATTTAATTCATCAAGATTCAGGTGATTTATCTTCACTGGCTTGATATTTGGAAGTTCTTCTCTCTTCGGGAGTTGATCACAACAATCATAGGTTATTTCAGGAATGTACAACTGAAGTTTCAGAGTTCTATTGTTGTCTGAACTTGCATATACTCTTGTTGTACCGATAAATGCACTACACCTTGGCTCTAAAGTCAAAAGTGAGTTTTCTTGAATTATTTCTGTCTCTGAGTTTTTCTCTGGACATGTTGTAGTTACAGGTAGTTGATTTGATACAGTTAGTAACCATTCATCATCAACTAACTTTTGTACTTTTGTAACACTAATAATTACTCAAGATGGATAATTTTACAAATGAGATGGAATTTATTTGTAATTGGCAAGTTTTGGCCTTCGACTATTAGTTGGCTTGTCGAACAAAGTTTCGTTACAAAAAAAGTTTTTAAAGTGCCCCTCTCAGATTACCGTAGGAGATAAGACACTGACTAGCTCAGTGGGCGGTGGGGTGAGTAAGGTTGGCTAGTAAATAAAATATTTCGTAGTCACTTGGTAGCCTGGTACATTTAATGAGGTAGAAACAATTATGGATTTCATGAATATCCTTCACACACAACACTGAATTTGATTACATGCAGTTGAATCAAGTTGAGTTAAATTTTACTAAAATATATTTAATATTTATTAAATATTACTACGGAATGTGGTATTTTGCTCTTTGTCAGCAAATAGGAAAAAAAAGGAAAATATGTATCAGCGCATAGCTACTGTTACCTTGGTGATCACCTTGGTTTACATGCTCTTCTGAGCTTCAATTACCAGTATACACATTTGAAAATAATCAGTATAATTCTACGCTGATCAAAACCAAACAAATTCATCCGTAATCAGAGCCCTGTGGATATATTGCGCTATGGATGGTGACTTCCAATTCCTGGTCGCCTTCTCTACTCAGCGTATCATAAAACTAACTGAGATCTCTTACCGGATATCTGGCTTGAAGTCAAATGTATCTTTAAGGTGTCAGAGAGTTCTTAATTTGCAAAACCAAATTCACTGGTGTATACAGGAATCTTCACCTGGTACCATCGCATACATAAAGAAGATTTTCTCCATCCGAATACTCATTCCTCATCGAAACAGCACCATTCAACAAACGTCAAATTTACATCAGAGTTTAACTGGAAAAACTAGAAGCCCTTGGATGGTATGTGGGCTATCTTGAG